>JACXGK010004914.1:0-35552 GCA_016801125.1 Novumbra hubbsi
ACGCAAGCAAGGGTGCTCATAAACGCGTACGCGTGTCCTCTCTCCCCCCTCTCTCGCCCCACTCTCCCCCCAGTCTCTCCATCCACTCTCCGCGCGTTCAATTTTTAATCTGTTACAGCGTCTCCAATTATTCCGCATCGCTGTCTTCCCTCCGCTACCTCACACGCCTTCTCCCCATTTGCTAACTCCCTCTCTCTCCCCACCCCCCACCCCCCTCTCTCTCTCTCGCTCTCGCTCTCCGCCGGGGCAGCGAGATGAAGCAGGAGCTGTTGGAGGAAGGCAGCCGGTGCTCCATCCTCTCCAAGCAGCACCGCTTCAACGAGCACTGCTGCATCCGCTGCTGCGCGCCCTTCACCTTCCTGCTGAACCCCAAGCGGCCGTGCCTGGACTGCCGCTACAACGTCTGCAAGACCTGCTGCGCCTACAGCAAGAAGGACGGAGCCTGGCTCTGCTCCGCCTGCCAGAAGACCAGGTCAGTGCGCCGCCGCTTTGAATCCGGCGCACCGCGTGAATGAGTGAGCGGAGACGTGCGTTGTGGTGGGGAGAGGGGGATAGAGAGACTGGGAGAGGGGGATAGAGAGACCGGGAGAGGGGGAGAGGGGGATAGAGAGACTGGGAGAGGGGGATAGAGAGAGGGGGAGAGGGGGATAGAGAGAGGGGGAGAGGGGGATAGAGAGACTGGGAGAGGGGGACAGAGAGACCGGGAGAGGGGGAGAGTGGGATAGAGAGACCGGGAGAGGGGGATAGAGAGACGACCGGCAAGGGAGAGCCGATGGAAAGGCTGCCGCCGTACGCACCGCTCTACCCCCCGTCAGCGCTTCCACCAGTGAGTTACCGGGGGAAGGTAGGCGAGGACTGCGGGGGAGAACCACTCGTGAAGAGGGAGGGGAGGTGTGGGTAGTGAATGGAGCAAGGTTGGGAGAGTTGAAAGGCGTGTGAATGAGCTATTCCGGTACGGCAGCTAGCTGTGTGTGTGTGTGTGTGTGTGTGTGTTTTGTCCAGATTTTATTCTCACGCCTGTCTATCCAACTGTGTGTGTGTTTATTTGCTGGGTGTCTCAGCACCGACACTCTCACACCTGCGCCGGGCAAACAAGGTATCAGCGTATTGAGCAGGCTATCTGAGGTGTGACATACGGGCTGTACTATTGGGCTCGATGAAAACCCGAACCGTGTTTTTCCCGGCTGTCGGGACTGGGTGTGTCTTCTTATAAACGCACGTGGATTTAAAAAAATCGTGTATGTGTGTGTTATCAGATATATGTTCATGTCTGAGGAGAGGCTTATATCACCGCCACCTGAGACCCTGGCATGGTGAACTACTACGGTGTATGTGTGTGTGTGTAGCTGGTGGAACATGTTAAAGGGGCTGGTAAAACGGGACTTGCTTACACTCCTTTCCTCCCTCGGTCTTTCTCCATCTTTATGTTTTTTGTATATCGCTCTGTCCGTGATTGATTTCGCGGCACGGTTTCATATTAGACGCACAGCCTCAAACTCAGGTTTTATGAGAGTAGAGGGTGTGTTTTTATTGAGCGGGTTCCAGGTGGGCTAGTCTCTCTCTGCCCGCGTCTCTCACTGTCTCTCTGTCCACACCCCCCCTCACCCCTTCCCTCCTTACCCAGCTCTTTGATGCTCCCCAAGGCAGGGGACTGTATCTCTCCATGGCCTGCGAATGTTCGTGAAATTAGAAGAAGCGTTAGTGCCTCCGGCTTGGCAAAACACTCATTACTGCTCTGCCTTGGTCACTAATGTAAAGGATATTAAGCGCTTTCGGGATGTTTGAGATCATCATGACAGGCTGCATGTAAACACTTCACTGTTCATTACTGCATCGAATGGTCTTTATCCATTATGGAACTGCACCCCCTATTTAGTACACTGCTTTTGACCAAACCTTGTTTCCATCCTTGCCTGTATCACTCCAAAACTACAAGGCCTTGGGTTTCCACAGACACAGACTGGCACTACCTGACTGTTGGCCTGTTAGCCCGGCTCCTACCTGGTGCCAAGCCCAGGGCCATTGGGAGGATTGGGTCTTGGCGGCACTGGTAGGAAGACTATGCATGTTCTTGTGTTGTAGCCAGGAACCCAAAAGCAATGCTGTGATAAATTGGGTTATTAGAAAAAGTTACATTTTGTAGCTTCCAAGTCTCTACTTCTAAGTATTACTGATCTGGGTTACTGTAATAAGTATCTTGCCCATTGTTGTAACTAAACCTGTGTAATAAATGCCAGTACAATAGCTACTGGTTAGAGCAACTCATTTAGGCGTGGCCTGTTAAAAGAATTGGTAGTTGAGTTCTATTGTGTAACAACCGCTGGTCATTGAGGATGAAACATGAATAAATCTGCTTCTTCAAAAACATGCTTACATACATACATACATACTATTTCTGTTCTTAATTCTGCCATGTCTACATGCTGCTCCATTCTTGATGTCTGTTGGCTTACATTATGCTCATCAAGAAAGGAAACATACCTAATGAATTGAATGAACTCATAGCTAGACATACATTTGATAAAATTTGCAAGCAAATTGTTAATACGTTGATAGCTGTTAACTCTTCTATTTATTGGCAAGCACCTACTATGAATCCAACTATAGTACTAATGGAACCAAAATTGAAAAACACGCTACACCAATACCCTTATAATAAGTAGCTGTTTCAGGAATAGCTAGCTCACTTAAAACACAAGCTGTTTGAACAGTACACACAGAATGTCCTTTCTTGATCTAGATAAAGAATATCTATCTCATTCATTGTTCACAACAATTAATCTTGTCGATTTAATATTTCCATCATCTCAGGAAGTTGGGTTATGAAAAAGTTGAACGTTTACTCTTCCATCCCCACCCAAAGTGGCCGACAGAAGTCCTTGGTCTCAAACCTCTAATTAAAACACAAAACTTTGTTTGGAACCCATTTGTCTGCCCACAATACCAGAATCACAACATCAGCTGATTTCAAAGAAGGGATTACAATTAGTTTAGCCAGTCTTTTTTTTTTTTTTTTTTTTACTTGTTTCATTTTACTCTAACTTCTGTAATTGGCTGTGTGTGTGTGTTGTTCTGTGAGGGACAATATAATCAAGCCAATCAGAAGCTAGTTTCAAGCTATGTGCGAAATGGGCTCCCTGCACAATTCTTTCCACATTCTCCTGAATAGTGAAGTGGTCCCGGCGTATTTGGAAGCTATGCATACTAATAACACCAACTTTGTTGATGTGGTGCACAGAGGTACAGAGCAATGTTCTGAATATTTATTTTCCTATTTATGAAAGGTTCTTAGATATCTTTTTCAGAGTCTCACTCATGTTTACTTAGCTTGCTAAATGTAATTTTATACAACTAACCTGCGCTGGAAACTGGCAAGCAGTATTTTTTAAAAGGAAAGTACGTCACCACCCTGAGTGCAAGTCGCCCATACCGGGTGTATCAGCTTAATCGTGAACATTGTTATGGTGCTGTTATTGCTCTTGTTTTGTTATAATGTAAAATATTTGCTGAGATGTGTGTGCATTTTCTTTATTTTAAAAGGCTAATTGTTGATTAGAAAACCCTTTTGCACGTAGGGTAATACTGCTGAAGACTGAGGTGCAGATTAAAGAAGCAATTAAACTGTCCTTCTTTAAACTAGTGGTGTCTGGAGCGTTAGAAATTGTGGGTTTGAATCCAGGCTCAATAATAGAACTTTCTTCTAAAACTAGTAATTTATTGTTCTGAGCAATAGAGACTATTCCATATGAGAAATTGCCAAGAAACTGAAGATCTTTTCCAACGGTGTGTAGTACACTCTTCAGAGAACAGCGCAAACTGGCTCTAACCAGAATAGAAAGAGTGGGAAGCCCCAGTGCACCACTGAGCAAAAGCTCAATAAATGTTATTGTCTGGTTTGAGAAATAAATGCCTCACAGGTCCTTAGCTGGCAGCTTCATTAAATAGTAAAAACTCCAGTCATAACATCAACAGTCAAGAGACTACTACGGGATTCTGGCAACTCCGCGACATTTCCCACAAATCGGTATTTCGACCAGTCAGAACAGCTGTTTTGGCATGATCTGTGTAAAATAATAGAATTAGGTTGCCTGTGAAAATGCATCAGATAGTGTATTCACTAATGCACGGAAAATAAGAAGATGCATGTTGATGTTACTGGACGATGTGATTAATTTAACAAATACATGTTTTGTTAAACTGCCTGATACATTTCAACATACAATAATTTGTTGTTATCAGGGTGATGCAGAGATTCCTTATTTTGGTCCTTATGTTAGGTCCGGCAGCAGTGTAAGTGGCCAACACAAACAACAGAAAATGCTTTTATTTTTCTCATAACAGGACAACACTGGATAGTAAACTTGGCCTCATCTCATCGATCTCTTTTTATAAACAGCCAAATTGGTTTTCCACCACGTGAACATCGGCCTTGAAGCTCCCCTTGTAATTGTCTTATCTTCAGCATTCTGTGAGCCGAAGGTTAAAATACAGTGCTGCTCTTTGGTCTTCTGGAATTTTTTTCAATACTTTGAAAAGGAGTTTGGGTCCCTGTTTTAGTTTTCTTCCAATGGGACTCAAGTATAGATGTGCTGTAAGCGGCTGGGATTGGGATGGCAGGTGGGAGATGGGATGGGAGGTGGGAGAGGGTATGGGAGGTACGATGGGAGGTGGGAGAGGGTATGGGAGGTACGATGGGAGGTGGGAGAGGGTATGGGAGGTACGATGGGAGGTGGGAGATGGGAGGTGGGAGAGGGTATGGGAGGTACGATGGGAGGTGGGAGATGGGATGGGAGATGGGATGGGAGGTAAGATGGGAGATGGGATGGGAGGTAAGATGGGAGATGGGATGGGAGGTAAGATGGCAGGTGGGAGAGGGGATGGGAGGCAAGATGGGAGGTGGGAGAGGAGATGGGAGGTTAGGTGGGAGAGGGGATTGGAGGTAAGATGGGAGGTGGGAGAGGGGATGGGAGGTAAGATGGGAGGTAAGATGGGACTGAAGGTGCCCCGTGCTTGTTCTCCTGCGGTTCTCCCATGTACCGATAGGCGTGTAACACAGCCTGGCTTTAAGTCCCTGCACACACACACACACACACACACAGGTAGTCACAAAGACACAAAGATGCCCCCACCGGTCCTCAATGTGCAGGTGCATTGAGTCTGACAAGCATAACCGTGTCCACTTCAGTTGTATTAACCACTCTGTACATACATACAGCGACACATACACACACACACACCCACCCATACACCATACCCTTACTGGCTTGAGATGTTTCTGTCATTCTAATGAAAAATATTGTTTTCACTATGTGGAAAGTCTTGTCTTTCCTGCAGTCTCTCTCACTCACACACACACACACACACACACAAAACACACACTCATACTCTAGACAGAGACAATTTCACTACCTCTCAAGGAAAATGGCTGGGGGAGAGATGGAGGCAGGCTGGTGTAGTGACAGTGTGTGATGCAGAGCCATAAACCACCTCCCCATTCTCCAACAGAGCTGACACTGGTGAATTAATATGAAATCCGTTTCTTTTCTCTCCTCTCTCTGAAGTTGCAGCATTCCAACCTCCCTCGCCAGTCTCTTCACATTTACATTTCAATCTCTCTTAAATCCGACAGGATGGACCCCACTCTATTGCAGATCAGAATGCGCCATAGAAACCCCTTCGAGGTAGATTGAAGAGAGACATTGCTCGGATGAACGTCAGGCTTAGTTGATGACTGGCATCTTTCAGGCAACGGAGTGATCAATCTGGCTGAGGCGAAATCTTATCATGATGTTGCCACTCTTTCTGACTTGGGAGGGGGAACATACTAAATCCGGGATTACCGTCAAGTGCCAAGACACTTGTTTCTCTTTACTCTCAGCAAATTAGCTGAAATTCTAGTCCCATAACAGACAAAAAACGGTCGGCTGTGCTTTTAATTGCTGTTTAATTTCAGCAAGCCATGTTTTTTAAATGGAATAAGCCTACTGCTATGGAGAAAGAGCTTAATGCTGGTGGGGGAATATTATAGAATGATTCCAAATATGGTAGTTTCATTACGTCTTTATTCACTGCTTTCTCTATACACCAAGAATTCCACAGAGGCTATACAGTTAAAGCCTGCTTTAACATCTGCTGAAGTGTGCTTTGCCCCTCAGTGCTCAGTAACACAAGTCTTGGTATTAACACCCTGTATGAATTGCCTCTTCATAAGGCAGGTGACAACACTTATTTTACAGAACAGGGTTCTTCTTCTTGTACATGCTTACATTATCTTAGTGACAGATCACAGGCCATTGTGATTGATACATACTACATGCAAAGCTGGTTCACAAGGTTTTATCCTCGTGCTTGTGTACTGATATTCATGTTATTAGTAAATTTCTTCAAAATAAAGCATTTTATCCATTAATGGATGATACTATAATTTATTCAATAGCCTGTGATGATTTTTTGTTGTCAAGATTGCATTTGGATGTTGCTGCAGTACAAAAAGCCTTTGTTGATTTAAAACGTATATTTATACAGGGATAACTAAATGCATGCTGTTGTAAGAATGTTCCAGATCTCCTTTTTCATTAATTGAACAGCGCTTACATATAGATTTAATTCTGTGTAGCGCTACCTTGGAATTTGGATTGACAACTAGACTTGTGAGCCCATGGACATAATTTCTTTTTTTTCAGAAAAGGAAATGTCCTTTTAATTCACTTTTAAGGCATTGCATTTTCTGATTCCTTTAACCAGGAGAAAAAGCCCATTATGCTCCACAGTCTCTTCACAGTGAACCCTGAACATGAACATGCTGCCGTCAGCACTACTATCCAGAACAATAACCTGATACCGCCAACATTTACAGTCCTGAGGAACAGTCGTGCATCGGTTTTGAAGTCATTGATGGGCACTAACACATCTAAGGGAAGCATCCGTTGTAAAGCTATTCCATGCTTCTGATGCTCAATTGGAGTGGGCAGTTTCTCCTGGACTCTGTATAGGCCTGGGGGAGTGGAAGGATCCACCATCTAGTTGATTGTGCCTGGTTACTGCCAGTGAAGGAGAGCAGTCCACAAAGGTGGGAAGGGAGTTCAGCAAGAAGGGCTTAATGCTGAGTTTTAACTTCAAACTGGAAGCAAACCTTATTGCAGAAATTCAACCCCAACTTTGGTGTGAGCTTCCAAACTAATTTTCGTATTAACTTCAAAGGACAGCTGTCGGACTGTAAAGGTTTTTCTAGGATGGCCCCTTTTCGGTGGATGTGCCCCTATAGGTGAAAGTGTAAAATCGTTCTGAGAGCAAGTTCTGGTACATTCCATGATTGTTTTTGTACTTGAGACCAGTTTGTGGCCATGTAGAGGAAGCTAGAGGAAACCGAAAGGGTTTAGCTCTTGAATAGCCTGAACTCGAGAAGGAGCATTTCTGTAGGTGACAATATCATAGAGGCAATCTGCTTGGTTCCGTCCAATGTTTTATGTTAATCGATATTGAAGCTAATAAGAAACTGCTGGGAGCTCATAATCATCATCATCCTTCATAACTTCATCCTTCATCCTTCAGTTCTGATACTCATTACTGTATCCTCGTAAAAGGAACGGAAACCGCAACTCTCTTCCTCAGGTCTTCACCCAGTTACGGAAATCCACATTTAGTTTAAGAGTCACTCCCTGGCAAGATTTGAATGTGCCGATTTTCCTGAGGAATTGTGATGAGTTTCACTGCATCGTCCTGAGATTTTCATGTTTTATACATTTGTGTTGTGTTTGGTGCGAGGCTTCGGTTTCAGATGACTCCCTATGGAGTGAGGTAGGGAAAATCGTTACTCCAAGGACTAAACCGTAGTGAAGAGCAAAGTGTGTGTTGCTCGGCTGAATCGGGGGTGGAGTGTTGTGTCAATATTCAGGGTATCGCGATTAGGATACGGATCGCCTAATCTCGTCATAAAAAGGTTCAGTGCAAATGCACAGTATTTAGATAGGGAAGATTATATACTCCACAGACAATCCTAAGAACACATTGGTTTTTGAAATGGACTAAATATCAGCCTATATGATTGCTAGATTCTAATGGAAAAGAACATCCACTAATGGAAGTTGACGCCCAGAATGCATTCCAAATGGCATAATTTCCCCTATAAAGCACACTAGTTTACAGCAGTGCCCTAGTGAGAGTAGGCTGCCATTTGGGATGCTAGCAGACAGGCTAGCAGGTTGAGCACAGACCTTCGGCTCAAATTTAATCATCTCAATTTCAGCCACCCAGGACTCGTTCCCCATACTCATGTTAAAGGCCATTGAGTAGCACTGCGACTTCCTGATTGGTTTGGGGAATAAACAAACACAATTAATTTTGCCTAGTGGCGCCCCGACACACACCGGAGCACACACACACACACTTCATTCTGGCACTGGCCAATAGCACTGCGGAGGGGTCGATAGTTGTTGTTAGGTGGAGGAGAGTGACCATGACAAGCCCTCTGAGGGGAAGAAATTAAAAGAAATATTGAGACAGAGAGGGAGACTAATAGTCCGGGAGGAGAGGGGAGAGGGGAGAATGTAATAATGTCATGAACGTCTGGTGACATAGTTTAAGACAAGTTTCTGTGCCTCGGGGTGCTGACTGAGTAGATGGCTGACTGATTTATCTGCCGACTGACTGATTTGCATGCTAACTGACCCCGCTCCCTGACCAAGCTTGTAACATGGGGCTGTGAGCTGGGTGTGGACTGGTTTCTTATATCACCTCTGATGGGAAGCTTTTTGTCAATTTGAACGGTTTCGGAATGACAGCAGGTTGAGTCGACCGCTTCCACCTGCAGCCAAATCCACATGACTTAGAGGAGAAGTTGTCTCCTCTTCCTTCCCCCTCTCTCTCCCTTCAGTCTTTCTCCTCTCTGTCTCTCCGCTCCCACTGTCTTGCTCTTTCTCTCCTGCTATCTCTTGTTCTCTCCCGCTATCTCTTTCTCTCCCGCTATCTCTCTTTCTCTCCCCATCTCTTTTTCTCCCACTATCTCTCTTTCTCTCCTGCTATCTCTTTTATCCCGCTATCTCTATTTCTCCTGCTGTCTCGATTGCTTTCCCGCTATCTCTCTTTCTCTCCCGCTATCTCTTTCTCTCCTGCAGTCTCGATTTCTCTCTCGCTATCTCTCATTCTCTCCTGTATTCGCTTTCTTTCTCTATCATCTCTTTCTCTCTCGCTATCTCTTTTTCTCTTACACTATTTCTCTTTCCCTCCTGCCAACACACTCCATCTTTTTCTTCATCTCTTTCTCTCCAGCTATCTCTTATTCTCTTTTTCTCCATCCTCTCGATTACAGCCTCTCCCTGTGTCCTTCCCGTCTGACATCGTAGCCGTTGGCTGCTCGTAACTCTTGGGTAATGAGTTGTGCGTACACACACACACGTACGGAAAACATACACACAAGCACGCATACCGGCAACATGCAGACACACACACAGCCAGGCTGGTCTGCAGTAGTCTGTAGGGGTGGTGATTTTAGAGTTGGTTCACATCCCTTTTTCCCAGGGACTGAAGAGGACAGCTGACCTGTTAGCGGTTGATTAAGATTTATTTAACGGGAACACAGTCTAATTCACAGAACTGTTTTTTGTTTCGTTTTTTTACCAATGGCATTCGTCCAAGAGCTTCCTGAAAACTAATTACAGCTGAACACTCTAGCCTGGAAGCAATCAGAGAGCGTGCGCGTCTGCAAGTGTGCCACCGTGTTCCTGCTGCGGTGGGTTTTGCAGTGTTCTCTGAGACGCCTGCGTTTTCTGCTCCGCGCCGTCCTTCAGAGATGTCTGACTCATTGTTGTGGATCGTTCATGGGGTGTGTTTTCGTCGTGGGTCTCAAGGCCTCCCTGTAGTCTCTCTGTTTGACAGAGCGACACCCCGAGAGCCGTGCCACTGCCACTCACTGCCAGACACCATCCTGGCTACCCTGTTTCAGCTATTCAGCATTAGGAGTCAGGAAACCGCGCTGCAACTGTCCAGCAGTGTTTGCACTTGCTGCTCTGCGATCTGACCCCCATTACGTGTCCGCTGTAGATTTCAGTTGCATTAGTTTGGCACAGTGAATCTGGAAACTGGCCGCCATACCTGAACTCCCTACGCGGTGTGGCCTTCCTGTTCAAGCAGCGTGTATCTTTTTATTCCTAAAGATGTTGCTGTTGTTGTATTCGTTTGCATGAAAGTATTTGGAAATGTTTTTCGTTGCCATATAAAAATAGTAAAAAATACTTTCTACAGAGCAAAATCACTTTTTGTTTGACATTTTCTGGTTCGGGACATAATCGGCATTGTTTGGTATTGGACTCCTCTGGACATGGCTGTCTATATTTGGACCAAAGCCTCAAAGATATGCTAATATATTCCGTCTCCCTGTTAGCTATTGGTTCAAATTAAAGGGGCTGCTTGCTGAATTTATGCACTGTAATAAATAATGTCCATGAAATGTCTTCGGCAAACAATGGAACAATAGAAATGACGTGACTGTATACAAAACCTCACCTCTGTAAGCCTCCCAAACATCTATCTTGCTCATCTCTCGTGATTCAAACTCTCATCCAAGTCAGTGACGTTTAAGCCAGGTCCCAATCCCTTACCACCATCGCAGACCACATCTCCCCAGCAAAACGTAGCTTTGTACACCACTGCCCATATCTAAAACATTACAATATGTAGGTAAAACAGGGGACTGTGCTGTTGTTGTACCATACACGTTTTCAATATGTGACCGCCCTGTGAAGTGACAGTTTTCATACACAGTTAATGGTGTTATTCAGCTAACGTCTGAAGGATCAAATTAGGAATATAGCCTTTAACGTAATCTCTTCAGAGTAAACAGCAGCCTAAACTCCCCCTCAAGGGGTGTACACGTCAAACGTTTCATTTAGTTTGTTTGTCTCTTCTGTAACACGTCAAATGTGTGATTTTGTGTGCAAATGCCATGTTCATAACTCTGTTTCAGATGTGATCAATCAGCAGTAATGTTATCTCCAAGACATCTCTCCAGCCCTGGTGCAGAATCTCATATCCTGCCGGGTTTCATTGGCAGGCTGCAGTCTGCCTTCGGGTGATGTAAGCCGGCTGTGATTGGCAGATCAATGGTTCGGATCTCCTATGTGATTTAAACCAACATTAATTTTTTTCACCGGGAGATTTTCGATAAGACTGTGTAATTAATCTTCTCACCCTCCATTTCTCTCTTTACTTCTCTCGTTTTGTCTTTCTTTTCTTTCATTCTGTCTTTTTCCTTCTCCTTCCTTTGCCCTCCTTTCTCTCATCCCTCTCTCCTCTTCATTGTTCTTCTCTCTTTCTCTCTTTCCACACTTTCCTTCTTAGTCTCTCTCCTTTTGTTATTTTGGTTCCTTTTCGCTCGTATAACCCTCTCTCCTTTCTCTCTCTCTCTCCTTCCTCTCGCTCTCCCCCTCTCCCTCCCTCTCTTCACTCTCCCCCATACTCATGCCCTCATTCTCCTCTGTAATTACTTTTCTCTTTTTATGTAGGTTGTTTACATTTTTCCTTTATTTTGGGATATCCAATTTGTGATTAGGGCCCTGCCTCATTGCTGCGATTCCCCAGCGAACATGTTACAGTCGCCGGTTGAGGTACCTGTCTTCTGAAGCACAGCTGATAACAAACCCTGGTCTCGCCAAGTCAAAGCGAACTGTTACTCAGTGACTTTATTGCAGCTACTCCTCACACTTTCATTCTTTCCCTTCTCTCTCCATCTTTCCTTCTTTCTATTTCTCTCCTTGTCTTTTCTCTCTGCCTCCATGGCCCCCGTGAAATACCAAGCGGGGAGGGAATCCAGAGGCTCGGCTCACGTTTTGTTGTCTCTCGCTCGCGGCCTTTCGTTCCTGTCTGTGGCTCAGGATCCACTCCTCCTCGGGGCCAAGCGTTCCCATGTGATGCGTCGCCACTTCGTGCTCGCCAGCGCACAACCGCAGATGAGATATTGACACCTCGGCCTTCACATTCAGCACGCGTTCCCTCACCCCCCCCGCCACTCACCCTGCCCCGAGAGGCCCTTTGAAGACAGAGAGCTAGGAAGAGAAAGGAGGGATAGAAGGGGAGATCTGGAAGGAAGTGGGGAGGGGGGAGATGGGGAGTGGGTGGGATTTGAGTTCCTTCCAATGCAAACATTCCCATAATTGCGCAAGTCCCATTCGCCACCACCCCGTTGCAGCGGATTAATATGAATGTAGCGGCATTAGCATACACTTTCTTGGCTGAGCCTGCATACAGGGAGACCCCGTGTCCATTTTCACCGTCTCACAGGTACACATTTATGTGGCGAGCGGCGCTCTGGTGCAGCCTCTTTCATTCACGCACTACTGTTCAAAGGTTTGGGGTCACGTTGACATTTTCTTGTTTTGAAATGTAAAGCTGGAGTAGACGCCTGATAGGATCCTGGAATAACAAGTTGAGGACCTATGAGGGGTCTTTTTCAAAGTAGACACTCAAATATATTTATTCTCTTGCTCAGTTGGGCACCGGGATCTTCTACTCCTCTTGCTGTTCTTGTTAGAGAAGGAGTACTACACATTGCTGTATGAGATCTTCAGTTTCTTGATCCTTTCTTGCGTGGAATAGCCTTCATTTCTCGAAACAAGAATAGATCCCTCTGCTGAAGATCCTGTCTAAAACGAGTCTAAAGAAGGCCAGTTTTGTTGCTTCGTTAATCAGCCCAGCGCTTTTCAGCGGTGCTGACATATAATTTTCTAATGATTAATTGGCCTTTTTAAATGCTAGACTTTTTTTAACGAACACAACGTGCCATTGGATCACAGGACTGATGGTTGCTGATAATGGGCATAAGTATGGCTATGTAGATGTTCCATTTAAAATCAGCCGTTTCCAGCTGCATTAGACATTTTCACATTAACTAAACTTAGTCTACACTTTTTCTGATCAATTGGTTGTTATTTTATGGGGTAAACATTTTAGCTTTTCTTGAAAAAGAAAACAGGGTCTTCACTGTGTTTAAAGTTTTGAGACACTTTAGTCCATGTTTTTCTTCCTCTCCCCTGTCACCCTCCTTACTCCTCCCTTTACTCCTCTTTCATGCACAATTGCTCCTCTTCTCCCCTCCCACCCTCTCCATGTCATCTCCTTCCTAACTAATATTCATTATTTCTATCCCCTTCTCAGCCTCATCTCTCACTCCCCATCTCGTCTCTCACCCTTTCGCATCTCATCCCTCACCTTTTCCACTCCATATCTCCTTACCTTCATTCTCCTCCATCCTGGTTCCTGCCTCTACTCTCTCTCCTCTGCTCACTCTCACACCTGTTCCCTCTCCTTAATCTCTCATCTCCCTCTCTCTTTTCTCTGTCCCCTTGACCCTGATGCACATCTGTTATTCTGCATCACCCCAGGTCTCCTTTTGTCCTTGTGTCTCTCCTATCTGTCACAGCTTCAGGTTTAACCTGCAGAGCCAAGTAATGTGTAAGGCAACCAGGCCGACGTCTTTTCAACCAGGCCAACGTCTTTTTCAACCAGGCCAACGTTCTTTTCAACCAGGCCGACGTTCTTTTCAACCAGGCCGACGTCTTTTCAACCAGGCCGACGTTCTATTCAACCAGGCTGACGTCTCTTCAACCAGGCCAACGTTTTATTCAACCAGGCCGACATCTCTTCAACTGCTTTTCCATGTCCTTTGATCAGTGGAAAGAGTGAAATGCTTCAGTTCTTGAAAGCGGTCGCCTCTCTCCTTGTTTGATCGTGATTGAGCGTCTCTGCGGGACCTGCGCGCGTGCTTGTGTGTGTTTATGACAGTCCCATGTTATCATGCCGGTTGGCTGATTAAAAACGGAGCCACATTGCCGGCGGTAATAAAAGACGGGAACCTTGATCGGTGTGCGGTCAGCGTTTTAGCGCGGTCTTTGGAAGCTCCCGCGCTCCAGATCCTGAGGCAAGATGCTTTGTTGGAAGGGAAGTGGTGGCGGGACGAGAGGAATGTTCATTGCACAGCTGGGCGTGGCTCCGTGCATGTGGGGCGTGGCTCCGTGCATGTGGGGCGTGGCTCTGTGCATGTGGGGCGTGGCTCTGTGGCAGTTGCAGTAGCGGTTGTTGTAGTCCTCCAGCAGGACTCTCCTTGTGTCGTATGATTCAAGCAAGATCACGGCCAGTGGCCAATTCAGATTTTCAGCAAGGACGAAGCGATGATTCACAGCAAGAGAAACATTCATAGGTTTAGAGCCATTGTGTGTGTGAGGGTCATTTACAGTGTATCTAACCTCAGCTGGCCGTGCTGTGATAGCTGGACGGAGGTGTTTGATGTAGTGCCCTTATTAGAATCGCATTAAGACCCTGCCACGTTTGTAGCCCACAGCCCGAACACACGAACACACACACATGTTTCTGTTAGCCTGCAGAGGTGGACTGGATAAGCCATGCAGTTGGAGTGATTATCTGCGTTAGGCTCCATGCATTTTGAATGAAGGATATTTTTCCTCCACTTGCAATGGAGCCTCGGTTGTCAAAACAGATTTGGGGTAATTCAATTCATGGCATGACATTATTGGTGGGACTTTCCAGTTTACTCCAACTACCTAAAACATTAAATTACTAAATCCATGCAAAAATGCATTCTTTTCAGTCCCGCAGTGTTCCCTTCATTTGGTGATAGTTTGGTAAAATAACATGACTGCTCCTGCACATTTCATGGGACTACACCATCATCTGACTTCAGGCTACTAAAGTCTATCATGGCTCCACAGTTTCTCAGAAATCACTGCAACGCCCAGGTAGTCCTCTGCAACCTTCTTCGGTTGCTGTGTTAGTCAGTGTTAAGGCCCTGTCGGTAAACAGTGGTGTCCGCGGAGACTGCCGGTCTGGAAAGGTTTTCTAATGTTGTCTCATTTTTTCAGGGGATGTCCTCTTTTACAAGTCAAATTCACTTCATTATGCTTCTCATCCAGCTGCTTATGTTTTATTCACTGTGGAGTCCACAGGGTCAATGACAACCGGCTTCTTATGCCTCCATGTAAAATCCTATTTCTCACTGTAATTTGATGTTGTGTATCTCCTTCCACCATCCCCTTATCCCAACCAATAGGCCTGTGGTATCAAGCAATCAGCTTGGGGAAAGTTATAACATTAGGCTCTGTCAGGCTTCTACTCTTTGGGGCGTCATGTATAAAACCCACACACACACTCATTGCAATATACCGCTAATGAATTATTAATTCACTCACCCCAAAACACAAATCATGAAGCTCCTATACATTTGGTAAAAGCCTATGTTTTATTAATGGGTTAAGTTACTTTTCCCCACTGTGAGTTAACTTGTAAATGGTGTATGTGGGCTACTCTATATTCTTTTTAAAATTTTCATCAGAATCTGGCAACCCTGATTTTTCTGATTTCAGAAAATTATGTTGCAATGGCTACCAGATACATTCAGATTTGAGGTAGATACACTAGCCTGCCATGGATATCATTGCATTACCCTATACTATAGTTCTGTTCCATAGTGTTATACCATTACCCTATACTATAGTTCTGTTCCATAGTGTTATACCAGTACCCTATACTATAGTTCTGTTCCATAGTGTTATACCATTACCATGTACAATAGTTCTGTTCCATAGTGTTATACCATTACCATGTACTATAGTTCTGTTCCATAGTGTTATACCATTACCCTATACTATAGTCCTGTTCCATAGTGTGATGCCATTAACCTATACTATAGTCTTGTTCCATGGTGTAATACCATTACCCTATACTATAGTCCTGTTCCATAGTGTGATGCCATTAACCTATACTATAGTCTTGTTCCATGGTGTTATACCATTACCCTATACTATAGTTCTGTTCCATAGTGTTATACCATTACCATGTACAATAGTTCTGTTCCATAGTGTTATACCATTACCATGTACAATAGTTCTGTTCCATAGTGTTATACCATTACCATGTACTATAGTTCTGTTCCATAGTGTTATACCATTACCATGTACTATAGTTCTGTTCCATAGTGTGATGCCATTAACCTATACTATAGTCTTGTTCCATGGAGTTATACCATTACCCTATACTACAGTTCTGTTCCATAGTGTTATACCATTACCATGTACAATAGTTCTGTTCCATAGTGTTATACCATTACCATGTACTATAGTTCTGTTCCATAGTGTTATACCATTACCCTATACTATAGTCCTGTTCCATAGTGTGATGCCATTAACCTATACTATAGTCTTGTTCCATGGTGTTATACCATTACCCTATACTATATTCCATAGTGGTATACCATCACCTTATGTTGATTTTTTCCCTTCTTCAAGCAGTCCAAATACAGAGCAGAGCCAATCCATTCCCACCCACACAAACTATTCTCCATATCTTCCTCCATCATAGCTGTCCTCCTCTTTAGTTGATCTGTCATGCTATGTAACTGGATGAAAACACATTTATAGTTTTTTCTCCTGGAATGCATCTGCTGGAAATGTATTGGGAAGTACATTAGAAGCTACGCCATGTCCCAGTGGAAGCTAACGTTAGCAGATGTTAGCGGCTAACATAACAGTGTGCTTGTTGCATATTCTTGTGTCAGTGCCTTTCATTTAAATCAGAATAAATTTTTTTCAGTGTGAATTTAGTTAGAAATGAACGTCTGCCTCCTGAATGAATACATGGTGGAAGGAACTTTTGCAGTAATAACAGCTTAATACAAGTTAGTTAATATGAAAGTAGTTCCAGGGGATAGACTCGCTGAAACATCTTCATTTGCCAAGTGCATTTACACATGCCCAGGAAGTAACTGTAGCTGCTGATAGTGGTAAACTATATCTAATGACTGTACACACAGTAGGCACAGACTACTGTTGTGTACCATATGCTGTAAGCTAAATTCTGGGCATCTGTGGCGGGGGTGTGTGACTACTGTATTCTACATTGATTCACAGTTATTTATTGTGATTTCCAAATGAGCAGTTCTCTATAGATCATGTTTCCACAGGCACTGTAACTCCCATCTCCCATCTCTCTGAGCCCTCTGCTCTCGGACAGGTTTTCCGCGTTATCCAGCCAATCCTGACACAGTGACAGTTTGAGTGGGCGATGTCTCCATTGGCGCTCGAGGAGGGCTGTCCCTCCATCTGTTACTTACGTGGCCCAGTCTGCCAAGACATCCAGCCACATGGGCCACATGAAGGGGAATGAGAAGAAGACCGAGAGAGACGGAAAAGGAAAAGTAGTGCTCTTCATGGGGAGTAGGGTGCGATTTGGACACATATGGAGATGTGTGTCTGAGCAAGCAGGAGCTGCCAGAACACACTTTACCCTTGCGGGCAGACAGAATCACTTGCACAAACACACACACGCACGCACTTTAATCCTTTGATCGCTTTGTTACCGCTTTCCCGGGCAACTTGGCAACACTCAGGCCAAACAGTCCAACTGATTAGATACAGTAGGTCTGTGAATGACTGCTGTTAAGCCAGGCAGACCGACGGATTAGATACTGTAGGTCTGTGAATGACTGCTGTCAAGCCAGGAAGACCAACTGATTAGATAATGTAGGTCTGTGAATGACTGCTGTCAAGCCAGGAAGACCAACTGATACTGTTGAACTATTTTGTAAAATGGAAGAAATACCCTTGAATAATAACTTCTGTCCAAACCTTTTATCGGTACTGTATGTATAATATTTAGGTATGCATTTGTTCTATTACTTTTCCATCTATTGCAGATCATTTATTCTGCACATATACTATACATATTCTACACATATTCAGCACATTTACAGCATAAATAGAGCACATATTCTGCACATGTTCTGCACATGTACAGCACATGTTCTGCACATGTACAGCACATGTTCTGCACATGTACAGCACATGTTGAGCACGTGTACAGCACATGTGCAGATCTCCAGAGACCATTGTTTTTTTTATTGGCAACTACAGAATATGAAGCGCATATTCATCCAGATGTGTTCCTCTGCCAACCAAAGGGAAATGAACAGACACGTGACAGAGAAACCTCCGTTGTCGGGTTCTCTCTTTCTGATTGGCTGGTAGGGACGGTCATCTGTGTCTTCATTTGACAGGGTGTGGGGTAACGCCTGCGTTTGTGACTCGGCAGCCTGGGTGAAGTCTAGGGACCTGAGCATGTGGCCAAAGAGATCTACTCTGGGCCACACCACAACTGGCAAGACACGAGCAGCTAAAAGAGATCCACTCTGGGCCACACCACAACTGGCAAGACACGAGCAGCTAAAAGAGATCCACTCTGGGCCACACCACAACTGGCAAGACACTAGCAGCTAAAAGAGATCCACTCTGGGCCACACCACAACTGGCAAGACACGAGCAGCTAAAAGAGATCCACTCTGGGCCACACCACAACTGGCAAGACACGAGCAGCTAAAAGAGATCCACTCTGGGCCACACCACAACTGGCAAGACACGAGCAGCTGAAGACTGGACACTAACTGAACCAACTTGCCCTTCGTACTTCATAAACTCCCCCAGATTTTCCCATTCGAATGAGAAACCACCTTTGGCCCGGGACGACTGAATAGCTGGCGTTCTTATCAGGCAAACGCTATCCTTTAAAGGACGAGAAAGAAAAGCAGAATTGAGCACTTGCCCCAGAGATGAAAGAAAGCTGTGGTTTGGTTCATCCAGTTCTGTACTCTCTCTTCCTCTACTTTTGAACACGGATCCACATGGATTACACAGACACACCGCGGACAACGGGGCACTGTAGATAGGACTCTAAATAGGAGGCAGAGGAGGAAGCGCCCAGGATTACACAGACACACCGCAGACAACGGGGCAGATAGGACTCTAAATAGGAGGCAGAGGAGGAAGCGCCCAGTGCGGCTCAGGGTGTGATATTGTCCTCGTGACCTCAGTATGTGGAATAGAAAACCGTCTCCGAATTGAAGGACAATTGTATCCCTCCCCTCTCCCTCTGTCTCCCCCTTCTCCCCCTCTGTCTCCCTCTGTCTCTCTGATTCTCACTCACCCTGTTCCGCTCCTCTTTCCAGACGAATGACGGTGGTGTTCTAGCTCTCAGCCAAGGTGCCGTTTTGCTCTTCCATGGGATCTACAGTGACTTACTTCTTCTGTCCCCCGTCTGGAGGTGACTTTTAAGTGTCTGGATGGGCGGTTGGTGCTACGTCCTACAGAAGACATTGCTTCAAAGCATTCGGCTGGCCGTTGGATTGTCCTTGTGGACATTTCCCTGTGACTAAATATAACATGCGTAATTGATTTATACAATTTCCACAAGGCACGGTTTTCTCTCCTAAGGATTCAGAATGTAGCCTTTTCAGCTCGCCAGTTATGTAATGTCAAATCGTTTAATTTCCAGCCAGTTAACATTTTCCGGCTGGGGTGTTTGTTTTTGGTAAGAGGATAGCGATTTTCTAGCACTACAGCATTTTTCGGCTCCAAGTGGTAATGCATCCTGAAAGGTCAGAGACGTTTATAAGAAGGTATCCATTTCTTTAACAGAGCTGAACAAGTGGCTGTGTCTTTCCACAACCCCCCCCCCACCCACATGTTAATCTATGGCCACAATTAAATGATTTCATGAGAAAATGATGTGGGAACTTCCAAAAGGATTAGCATGTGTATTATTTGCGAAGTAGTTTGCTAGTCCCGATAATGAGTCTTAAAATCGAAGCCCCCAAACACGATGGGCACCAATGTGCAGCTCCTATATTAAGATGTTTTGTACGAGGCACATGAGCAAGACCGAACCCCCTGGACCACATTCATCCGGACGGTGTGTGTGTGTGTGTGTGCTTGCCTGTGCATGTTTGTACCTGCGTGAATGCGCATTTATTTACACACACAGGCTCCAAACACACACAGGTCAGAGGTCAGGTCAGCAGAATGAGAGGCTTAGTGTTGTCACAGTCTGCTTGACCCCGTCGGCCTCCTGTCCCGTCGAGGCTCCGCGCTACACCGGCTCGCTGCGTTTATGGATGTCACCATTTTATCCCAGAGATGCCGGGGCACTTCACTGCCTGTCTTAGCCCGCGGTAGTGTCCCTTTCCTGGGGAAAGGATGATGCATTGATCCCCTGTCTGACTCTGATTGTCGTTCCGGGGACAAAATGATGCACTAATTCCTATTGAGGGCTCAACCGACCCAATGGGCCCTGGTCAAAGGTAGTGCAGTATGAATGGAATAGGGTGTCATTTGGGAAGCATGGTGTCCTAGTGGTTCTCATGGTGGATATGGTTGATCCAGGAGTCCTACCGTATCGCTAAATGTATTCCTAAATGTTAGGGCCCTTCTCCTGGCACCTCACCTCGCTTTCCTTTCCTTAAGCTATCGATTCTCTGTCAGTGTCGATGTTATAACCATCCCAACTGAGAGTGGCAATGCAGGAAGAGCTTTCTCTCTTCTACACACACACTGGTTTTATTATTCCTGTACAGACTTTGGGGGATTTGCAGTGGGATACTGTTCTTGTATGGACACACATACACACACAAACAGACACACGCATAAAGAGAGCGGCTTTGACAATAGGAGCTGTAAGTGCGTCTTCCTGTTTTTTTCCCTAGGATAATAATGTTTACCATATTCCTCACTGCTTACCTTTATGAATATTAATCACTGTTGTTCCAGCCTCAAAGCTGACCTCTGATGTTTAGAGCCGAACAACATTACATAAGACTTGATATAAATCTAACATTTACATAACCTCTGTTCTGTTTCACTATTTGTGAAAATAGTGTTATAAAATCGAATACTCATTTTACACTTTCAAAGCTGGTCTGTATATTATTCTGTAACGTGAGCTTGTGAAATCAGGAGGTTGTGCGAGGCAAGGTTCCCACAAAAATTAATATTTTTATTTTTTATTTTTGGACACATCATTTGAAGACTTTTGGAAACATTCTTTACACGATGTCTCTGTGGCAATAAAAAGGGTCAGACTCCAAAGCCGTGAAACTTGTTAAGATATCATCCTCCCTGTGTTCTCCTCGAACTTCAAAACCCCTAAGCTAAACAAAAAGCACACCACCATCTATTTTTTATTTGGAACAGACAAGTGATTCTGTTTGATCTTGGCTGTTAAAGAAGCTTTTACCCACCGCCAACCCCTTCCGACTGCTCACGCCCTTGGCAGAGACCATGTCCATTCATTAGAAACCTTAGAAAGTCAATTATGCTAATAGTTCATTTTGCCGGGATAAGCTGGAGCTTGGCAGAGCCACAGAGGGCCTTCTTTCCTGCACTTCACATACATATTTTATTTAGATTGCATTTACATGTGCAAATTGATCAGAGTAGAGAGAGACAGCTAGAGAGCATGGAGGCTTGTTCACTCCCAAGCTACTATGGGCTGGTGTGGAAGGGGCTGCACGGAGGTTCTGCACCAAGAAACACTTTTCACAGAAGATGGAATATTCTGGAATCTCCTAACCTAATTAAAGGAATATGGATTCTCCCAAAACCAATGTAATGCAGCAATGCATGGCAGACAAAACCTCTTTCCCTTAACTACTCCACTTTCCCCAAATCCTCATTTTAGATCCTTCATCATGTCGAATTGACCCCCCAGGCGTGATATCATGCTTGATAACTCCTAACACTTCACTCCTCAAAAACGCTCTCCTAAAAACACTAAAACCGACTTCATTTTGAAGGGGTTGGCAGTTTACTTCAATTTGGAGGGTTAGCTTTGCGTACTGACTTTAGTTTCCTACATATAAGAAGGTTAGTGTGCTGACTTCATTTGAGGGGATTATTTTAGCACACTGACTTAATTCCCTCCTGTTTAAAGGCCTAGTGGGCCTAGCTTCCATTTACCTTATATGTATGGGGTTATTGTGCTTACTTAAAGGGATATAAATTCTGGATTTGTGGAGTTTGGTTCATTTATATATACTTTGTATGTCTCAGCATTCAGTTGTAAGATTAGTGTGTGTTCATTAAGGTGGGTTAGTGTACTTACTTTTCATCAGAAAGTGTCGCCTGGCATTTCAGTAGACTTGTAGAGAGGAGGAGCAGATGTCTCCCTGTAGTGGGAGTACTGCCCCATCTGTCTCACTATGCACCCTGAGTGACAGTACAGTCAGTGGAGGGTGGAGTCCACTGATGCACTATTGAAATATGCATGCAAGTGGGTCTAGTAGCGCTTGCCTGGTTAGTCCATCACGCAGAGTGATAAATGAGGTCTCAACCTTCAGTTTAATCAACAATTATGCATTCATTCAACAGGAGGAGATTGGTTCCGGTTGTATCTGCCAACTCACTCAATTCCAACGTGGAGTGATGGATGTGGTGAGACTTGTTTGCTGGTGATTATTATGCAACTGAGGTCGCAGTCGTAGCAAAAACACAATTCACTATGTTACATTTTCGAGAGAGATGGATGTTAACTTATTTGGTTCTCCCCAACTAAAGAATAAATGCATTCCAGGTAACTCAATTTCCTCAGGACACATTTTGTGAATTGAGTTCCAGCCAAAACATACAGCATGTTCTGATTCTGGCAAGGCTCCTTGTGGTGTTCCCTGGCTGGGGCCCCTGGCTGGGGCCCCTGGCTGGGGCTGGGCTTCTCATTGGCTGTTTTACATCTGGCTGTGAGCACAGGTCCCACACTGTTGGGTCAGAAACATGCACACCAGTAGCCCGCTGGAGGTCATTTTGTAGGGCTCTGGCAGTGCTCCTCCTGTTCCTGTCCAGCTCTCCTCGTGTAACGGCCCGTCTCCTGGTATTTCCTCCATGCTCTTGAGACTGTACAAGGAGAAGCAAGTTTTCTGGCGACGGCACATATGGATCTACCATCCTGTAAGAGCAGGACTACCAGTGCAACCTGAATGGGCTGCAGGTACCACCTCATGCTACCAGCAGTGACAAGGATACTAGCAAAATGCTAATCTAGAGAAGAATCAATCCCGTAGCCTCTCCAGTGCACCTGTTGTCACTTTTACATCCAAACAGGTGGCTTTTATTTACAATCGGGTATGCTTCCTAACTGGACATATTGATATCCCTGACGTTTAATTTTGTGCTATACTGTGATGATTATGTGTTCTCTTAATTCTTGGAGCTGTGCATCACACCTATGAAATCTAAATAAAATTCAGCTGGCCCTTTAAGGGTGCTTGTGGATGGGGGATAATTTCTTTCACTGCCACTGTCATGTCCTGGCTGGGGGCCCCTAGTCTTCTCTATGCTTTGGGGCTCACAGTCAGGACATGACACACAGACTCTACAGAGAGGCCTCTAGCCATCTCTGTGGCACTGTGGGCTCCCCAGTCAGAGCAGCTGTGATCAGTTGTCTCTGATTGGGGAGCCTATTTAGTTATGGTTTTTCCACACTCGGGTGTGGTTTATTGTGTGTGTTTGTATTCCCAACGTTCACGTTTTGTTTAATCCAATTCTCTGTGGATACTCTGCACGTTTATTTGTAAGTTAGTTTAGTTCTGTTTGCTGTGTTCATACAGCACCTTTACTTTACGTTTACAGTTCGTGTAGTGTTTGTTTTGTGTTCTGGATTAAATTCACCTTTCATTTCAAAATGTCTGCAATTGGTTTCGCCTCATACTCAGGACGTGACAGCCACCAGCTAGCCTCTCTCTGACTCATAATCTAATGTGAAAAAAAATCAAGATAACCTTGAAATATCACTTAGATTTTTTGATAACTAATATATTGCACTCTAATACATTTTTCAACGCTTAACTTCAGTATTCTGGCATGAATGCAAGTGGTTAAAATAGTGAGTTGTTAAACTGAATGTCCGAAATACTTTAAAATCATTGATAGCCGATTTCTTGTGTGTGCAATAAGTCCTAATTTTCATATACCCTTACTTGACTTCATCGTATTGTATAAGACAGTGAAACTCTTGCCCAGTAAAGACTCCTGTGTGACTACCGACAGCATGTATAGTGAAATAAACATTCTACCTGCAATGCCAAAATCTACCCATGACCCATCCTGGCCTTTTAGCTTAAATGTTTGTAAAATATACATTTCTGTCACAGAACCCCTGGACATTGATAAAGCATAGAGACATTCCTGTTTTGGAACATACACGTTTGGGAATATGAATGTGAGTACAGACCATCGCCCCAAGAACACCTAGATAACATGCCCTACTAAAAGTTACAGCTGCGGTTTCAGCTGGAGGATGAAATGTGGTGAATATTTAGACTTTGGATAGTCGAAGGCATTACATTAACCTAGGATTATTTGAGGATTCTTTGAAATAAAGATATATAAAACCAAAAAATCGAATAAGATATGTGGCTAAACCTTTATCAAACACAATTTTTATGTTAATCCATGTTGGTTAAACCCCCCCTAAGTGCTGAGCCTTCACATAACTTGGCCTTCAATAAGAAGCGGGTATTGCTGATGTATCAAACATATTTTTGACTCATCAACTCTCTCAGCACATTCCCATGTACTACAACAAATGAGAAAAATAAATTCTACACAGGTCGCTGTCACAGAAAGCTTTTGTTATTATCTTTGGTAGGAATTCTGCTCACTTTTGTTACATCCAAATTGTGATTTAGTCCCTGATACATTGTACCAACTGCCAGCGGTTTCAAGACCGTGAATGACGAGGTTTGAGTGTTCAGGAGCATGTTGGAAACCTTTCTAGGTCTCCTCGTAAATCATTATGCACCGGAAAGAACACGCTCTGGTTACCTACCTCGATTTCGCTTACAGGCGTGGGAAAGAACAAGCTCTGGTTTCCTACCTCGATTTCGCTCACAGGCGTGGGAAAAAACACGCTCTGGTTTCCTACCTTGATTTCGCTCACAGGCGTGGGAAAAAACACGCTCTGGTTTCCTATGTTGATTTAGCTCACAAGCTCCCAAGCCTCTTCCATGTGTTGCTAGAGCCTTTGAGGCATGGCATCAATATTTGATTTCTAACCCCTGAAACATGGAAGGTATTGGCCAGTTACACCACCCTCTGTTTGAACCCTGGGCTGATTTAGCAAGGGTTTATGAGTATGATACCGCTGAAAGTTTTACCGCTTTTCCAATAGAAAATCCAATCACACTTGCCTTGTAGGCGTTACCTTGCACAGATAATGCACAGACACACTTCATTGGGCCTTATGTGTTGTGTAACTCCAAATGTATTTTTATGGTTTCTGTACTTCATTTTATTTGTACATACAGTAAAAACGTTTTATCTTAAACCAGCGGTGTGGTCTGTTTGTTCCACATGTGCCAGACGTTATGCCACGGTTTTCTATTTTGACCATATCGCAGCTTTGGGTAGCTTTCAGCCTGAGATAGACGACCAACGCTCACCCGTTTCATTTGGGCTTTTCTTTTCAGTGGCCCTCGGCAACCATTACCTGGGTGACTGTGTGCTGTGAATTAAGGAGGCTGGGCGAGTAGGTTAGGCCAGCAGATAGTGGATGAGAATAATGAGAAGGATGAGATTCAAGGGGCCTACAGGGGCACTCTGGATTCTTTACTAAATTTGGTCTGGAGCAGGCACAGAGACCCCCCCCCCACTCACATGCTCTTCCACTCTCTCTTTCTCTCTCTTTTATCTAAACCATAAAGGGCATCCTACATAGGATGAGGAGACCGGTTCACCCGGCGTTGCCGTGTGCACAAGAGTTTGCATACAAGTGTTTATTTGCAAGTGTGTGGGTGGTGGCTGCATACATGTATGTATGTACAGTCATGTGAAGAAATCAGGACACCCCATAAAATATTTAGTTATTTTTTAAAGAATGTGGATATATCAATATTTTATCTTCTTTCAAACAATATCTTTATATAAAGGTGATGACATTGAACCAAAACAATGACATTTTAACCCTGATATCATTTATTTAAGAAAAGATTTACAAAGATGCTATTTCTTACTGAGGAAAACACCCTATTCCCTAATAGCTATTATTGTCCCCTTTGGCTGAATTAACTTCAATAAGACGTTTCCTATAACTGGTGAGAAAATAAATGGAGAGTTCTGGAATGGCCAAGTCAAAGCCTGGATCTTAATCCTATTGAGATGCTGTGGGGGGATTTGAAATGGGCTGTGCATGCAAGAAACCCCTCAAACATCACACAGCTGGAACACTTCTGCATGGAAGATTTTCTCCCAGTTGATGTCAGAGTCTGGTAGACAGTTATAGGAAATGTTTAATTGAGGGTGTTTCAGCCGAAGGGGGCAATACCATCTATTAGGGCATAAGGTGTCCTAACTTTTTCCTCAGTAGGAAATGGCATCTTTGTTAAATAAATGATATCATGGTTAAAACGTTGTTGTATTTGGTTAAGTTACATCACTTGTATCTATAGATATTGTTTGAAAGAAGATCAAATATTGATATGTCCATATTTCTTAAAAAGATTATGAAATATTTCATGGGGGGTCAAATGTTTTGCCCAAACATGCTATTTGCATGAATACATTAACATCACATGACAGGGGTTTCTGTGTCAGTGGTGTCAAGTAAATGGGCCGGGCAGAGTTCTGGGAGAGATTCTCACAATCCAATGCAGCACTGGCGCTCGACCAACGCCTTTCTCCCGTTTTTCGGATTCCCAACACTGTCTAAAATAAAGGACCGCTTATGCAACACCGCCCAAAGCAGTCTGGTCTTGAAAAGCAGATACGGCTCTTCAAATACGAGGTCCAGAACCACACTAAGCCACGGGGGAAAGGATGTGGCACCTAATCTCACACACACATTGGGATGCACGTTTTGAATCCACAAAAAGATCTGTCGCTCAATACCATTGAAGCTTTGTAAAGGTTCTTAACATAGAGTCGTTTAATAGAACAGCAAGCTCTTTTGTTCCACCACACAGCCGGTTGTCTTGCTGGAGACCAAGCACATGGCCAAACACCACCATTACCCACTTGCATTTGTAGCGCATGCCGTGTAAGCATGATTCCGAGAGGCTGTGTTTAGGGAGCTGCTCAAGCTTGCTCCATTTAGCGAATGAAGGAGCAGCCTGCTTCCAAGATTAGCATCCTCGTTAACAACCGGCCTATAGCGCATGTTAGAAAACACATCATGAGCGCTAGTTCTTTTGTGCTGTTGAGGACACCAGCCATCTCACCTCAGTAGCTACCAGGTTGGCATGTTGTTCAAGTCTGTCCTCTTATGGACATTAACAACATGTCCGACAGACTACATGACATTCAACTCGGGTGTAAAATACTAAACCGGGTCCATTGGATTGTATTTCTTTGCTAGAGCTTGTTAGTTCAACTGAACATTGAAGACACAAAATGTACAGTCGACACATAACACCCGCGCACACACTTTAGCGGATCATCAGATTAACCAAAGAAGTTCTCCCATAGAAAGACAATGTGAATGGGATTGTTGACTGGTTGACTTTACTCTGCACACAGCTGAGTAATTAACATGATCCGCGTCACAAATTGCGTCCTATTTCTTACGTAGTGACTGGGGACTTATGGATTTTCCCATTAGTCCTGGTCTAACGTAGTGCTCAAAGTAGGGAACATGGGGTTTCTTTGAGATTCGGCAAATGGACTGTGAAAATGACAGACTCCAGCTCTATTTTTCTCCTATGTTGTCCTATGCTCAGAGCTTCACCCGACCGAGAAGAACGGCTACTATCTCATGTCACAGTCTTACGAAGACAGCAAATTAATTGGCAAGCTTTTTAATGGGTTTTCCGACGCTGTGCCAAAGTTGGAAGTGGGGAGCAATTCAGTTTTGTGGCGTTTTTCCATCCCTTTCATTCCGTTATTGTGTATGATTGTACCCTTTGTCTGACACTTCAACAGGATACTGAGGACCCAGTCTCTGGAATGGTACTATAACAACGTGAAGAGCCGCTTCAAGAGGTTCGGCAGTGCGAAGGTTCTGAAGACCCTTTACAGGAAACACATCGTGGACAGAGGCGGCATCTCTGACCTACCAGGTATGGTCTGTTTCCATCTACAGAACTGAGTGTGCTGCAACTAGCAGCCTACTGTTTTCATGTAATTCATAAATGCATAGCGACCCTGTACGGTACTTGAAGATTAGGTCGTACGCTATTTCCTTTCAGTGTAGCCTCGCTGTCTTCAAAATGTTAATTTTTGCTGCGTCTCGTAAAGGCCTAACTAATTGATAATGACATTCGTAGCCAACAATTTTTATTATCATTTTTATTTTATTTATTATTATCAGCTGATTTTAATAAACCCTGAATGTGTAGTCAAATACTTCTTGGTGGAGGCAAGCCGTGGCAACTTTTCTTTGTTTCTCAGACAATTGCTGCCTTCTTTATGATGTGACAGCCACTTACTGACAGTTCAACACAGACTTGCTTTCACACCGTTTTTTTTTTGGTGGAACCTCATCGGCTAGTTTGATACTTCTAACCTTGGGTGCGGGAAAAAAGTAGTATTCCATACAAATATTCAGTTTTATCACAATTTAAAGAGGCGCCGCTGTTATTACAATGGGAAACACTGGTGTCCCAGTGACCGCTTAACACACACACACACACGCACATTTAAACTGCCACACATTAGGGCAGTGAAATTAATGGAATTATTACAATGTGCAATATTCAAATCACCAGATTCTGTAATTCACAACAAAAAACGTCAAACGAGCTGTGTGTCACTTGGGCCGACGGTCACACAGAGTCCATTTGTCGTCCATTTTTCTTGTGGGTGCCAACAAATAATCTGTTTTGGGGATTCCGCAAGTTTATTTGTTTACCTCACTATCCAAACTAATCCCTTAACGTTACGTACATTTTGTTCAAAGGCTTGATAATCTTTCAATGTTAGTTTGACTTCACTGCGGCTGCTAGCCAAGACGTCTGTGTTAAGCCAGCAAGTGTCACCGACATATTGTCCCACATACAGAACAGCATGGTTGTAAAGAGTTTCAGCCCCAAGGTCAGTGCTTGCAAAAATACAGGAGGACAAGTTTATAAACTGCAATTCATAATTGAATCGCAACCAACCCGCTATACACACACACACACACCAACCCATTCTGTCACTTATACCCTCTCATGCCGGATATCTGTTTTGTAAACACAGACACACACTTTCGCATTTGCTCATTTCTACACTCATACACAAACCGTAGCAACCACCCGCCCTCCCTCCTTCCTCCCGCACATACACCTACCCAACCCTCCTACCGCACCTCCACCAGCGCCTCCTCCCACACCTCCACCAGCGCCTCCTACCGCACCTCCACCAGCGCCTCCTCCCACACCTCCACCCGCCCTTCCTCCCCCCTTCCTCCCCCACATACACCTACCCAACCCTCCTACCGCACCTCCACCAGCGCCTCCTCCCACACCTCCACCCGCCCCTCCTCCCACACACACAACATCTCTCTCTTGTCCACCATCACACCAGATGGCCCGGCTCTGGCCCCCCTGGAGATACGGTAGTTTGTTGTAATCCCCACGGTTTGAGTGCAGTAATCCCCATGTAATATTAGCAGGAACACAGTCAGTGTTAAGGCTGGCCGCTGTGTAAAAGCCTAATGGGAAGAGGGCGGCCACGCCCGTTGGGACGGAGCGACGGCTGCTCCCCTCGTTGGCCTGTAATCCCCCTCGGTCGTACCGGGCCACTTTGTAATACGTCTGATTTGTTTGCGCCAAGGGAACCGCGGAGACAACGTTTCATCTGCCCTTATCCTCTCATCAGATGGCTACCATTGTGTTGTGTGTCCCGATCTGGCTCTCAAAACACCACAGCAGGGCTTTGAAAGGTTTTTAATCTTCGAGAACTAAGGGCTCCGCATCATTTGTCTCAATCCAATGTGGATATTGAAACGGATAGAATGGATGCTTCGTCCACATCGTTGTGAAGGGGATGAGTGGATGGAGCCGAGGGACATGGCCTCCCTGACCTTGGCTCCTGTTGGTGTGGGACGGGCTGGTATCGTGCAGCCAATCCCACGTGGTCGTCTGTTAGCGGTAGTATCAATAGAGCTGTGCTAGTCTTGCAAGGTTGCTCACCATTGGCATTAGGAGTGTCAAAGCTGATGGCTTGACAGGTCGCCGTGTTCCCCTGACTGGGTGCATTTGGTCCAATCAGCTTTGTCAGGCGTCAAGTCGAAAAGGCTCTTCCCAATCTGTCCTTGCAGCTGTCCCCCCCTGAACCTCTATCCTCAGCTCCCCTTTCTCCTCAACCCAGCACTCACTGTCACTCTTACATCACGCAGGGAGGAAATAGGATTAACTGCCGCTGGGCTCCCATTTCAGATGAGCTGAACAGATTATACAGCCTATGGGCTACTAACCCGCACTACCGCATCACTAGGTACTGACTGACTGGATCACTGGCTGAATGACTGACTGACTGGGTCACTGGCTGATAGACTGACTGTCTGAATGATGGCTGGATCACAGGCTGATAGACTGACTGGCTGATAGACTGACTGTCTGAATGATGGCTGGATCACAGGCTGATAGACTGACTGGCTGATAGACAGACTGACTGACTGACTGACCGGATCACAGGCTGATAGACTGACTGTCTGAATGATGGCTAGATCACAGGCTGATAGACTGACTGGCTGAATGACTGACTGACTGGATCAGTGGCTGATAAGCTGACTGAATGACTGACTGGATCAGTGGCTGATAGACTGACTGAATGACTGACTGGATCAGTGGCTGATAGACTGACTGAATCAGTGGCTGATAGACTGACTGAATGACTGAAAAGAGAGAAGGGGGGTGTGTGTGTTGTGGTGTCCTCATCGTTGTGAATGAGCTCATCCTGTTACATCAGACAACAGATTGTAAAGACAGATCCATGATGTGTCATGGTCAATACACTGTAGAAATACCAGACAAAGACCTTTTTGTATTCCTGTAAAAGGTTGTCCAGTCCCAAAAGTCCCCCATTTCCCTGCATGGCACACTAGCCCAGTGTTCAGAGGAATATCAGTAGAACCAGGGGCCATTTGGGAATGGTTCAGCGTGTGACGAATGCACAAAGCTTTCTGAGCCCACGATGAATACAAAACATACATTTACATAAACAATGCAGCTTATAAAAGTGTTTCTCTTCATTAAACAAACACAAAGTTGCCCCACTGTTTCGAGGTCAGAAAATCTTTGAAGGTCAGGCCCTGAAGACAAAGGGCATTCATATCATCATATTTTTAGAATTTCAGGCATTTCGTGTTTTGACTGTGATTTTACGGTAGCATCTTGTGAGTAGGCCCACTGCACAAAATACCAAAATAACTGATTACTTTGACAATGAACTAGACTTCGCTACAGGCCAATTAGATCCATTAAATGCATCAACAAACTTGCCGGTCGACTCATCGTAATTGTTTTGTGAAATATTGCAAAAGGCCTTTTAGCAGCTGTCTTGACAGCTACGGCAATTTGGATATTTCTCACGCGAGCTGAAGAATCTGAAGGCTCCCATGCTGTAGGTCAAATTGGTATCAGTATCATCTGTTGTGAAATTATACTATTTTTGGTTATTTTATTTATGTCTGTACAGACAGGATTAATTACTGTCACCTCCAAATGATTGGCATCTTCCCCTTGCAAGAACATTGGCATTGGAAGTGGTTATGTGAATGTTGAACCATTTCTTTGTGGCTGTCTAGATGTGCTTAAGTTCTTTGACATAAAGTTACTCCAGGCAGTGGGAACCAAGTTTCTGGCTAAAATGTGTGGGTACTGGGTTCAATTCATAAAGCTGTTGGTGTTAAAACAGGCCTCAGGATGAATGGAGGCCAAATTGTCACATAATATTAAATATCCACCAACATATTTGACAGTAGGTATGTGGTTCTGCTCCGGCCACCACCACAAAACAGCTACCGGTAAAAGTGAAATCTTTACGTGACCTACAGCCGTGGCCGAACATTTTGACACCAGTATGACACAAGTATTGGTTTACACAACAATTTCTGCTGCTGTTTTTTAGAACTTTTTTAAAGATGATACTATGGAATACTGAAGTATAATTGTCAAAGGCTATTATTGACAATAAGCACTTACCTTTCTTCTTTAAGCAATTCGCACTGGTATGCTGTCAATTAACGTCGGGGCCACACCCTGGCTGATGGCAGCCCATTCTTGGCCAATCAACGCTTGGAGTTTGTCAGAATCTGTGGCTGTTTGTTTGTCCACCCGCCTCTTGAAGATTGACCACAAGTTCTCCATGGGATTAAGACCTGGGGAGTTTCCTGGCCATGGACACAGAATGTCTATGTTTCGTTCCCACTCACTTTTGCCTTATGGCAAGGTGCTCCATCATGCAGGAAAAAGCATTGTTCATCACCAAACTGTTCTTGGAGGGTTGGGAAAAGTTGCTCTCTGAGGATGTTTTGGTCTTGTTTTGGTCATCAGAGAAAATTGCTTTACCCCAGTCCTCAGCAGTCCAATCCCTGTTCCTTTTGCAGAGAATCAGTCTATCCCTGATGTTTTTCTTGGAGAAAAGTGGCTTCTTTGTTGCCCTTCTTGACACCAGGCCATCCAAAAGTCTTCGCCTCACTGTGCGTGCGGATGCACTCACACCTGCCTGCTGCCATTTCTGTGAAAGCTCTGCACTGGTGGTGCCCCATTCAGGTGCAATCTTACTAGCAGTAATATCCTTGCCTGTGAAGCTCTTTATGAGCAAAGCAATGATGATTGTGCATGTTTCTTTGCTGATGACCATGGTTAACAGAGGAAGAACAATGATTTCAAGCCCCACCCTTCTTCTAAAGTATCCAGCCTGTTATTTTAATTCAATCAGCATGCCAGAGTGATCTCCAGCCTTAGTCAACTCTTTTACATGTGTTAACGGGAGGATCACTGACATAATGTCAGCTGGGCCTTTTGTGGCAGGGCTGAAATGCAGTGGAACAAAATAGGGTTTTTGCAATTCATCTGATCATTCATTATGACATTCTGGAGTATATGCAAATGGCCATCATAAAAATGGAAGCAGCAGACTTGAAAATTAACATTTGTGTCATTCTCATTCTCAAAACTTGTACAAGCCGACTACTGAAATGCATCTATGATGGATGTGGCTCTAGGGAGGTGTGTGTAGAGATAATACAATTCTTAAAATACAAAAGTGCATTATGGCTATGAGTCTTTGGATGCAGAAAAAAACATTGTCAGCAGGGGTTTAGCATTTACTATGTCCAAACTTGCTCTATGAATTACTTAATGGAAATCAGTACTTGAATACTTAAAATACTTGGGCACCTACATGCCAACAATTGTTACTCCAAACCTGTGTGTTTGCAGTAAACATGGGTTACGGGTTATTAAATAGCCATATGATGGGACTGGTAAAATGCCAAATCACTCTAGCCAACCGCATACAATATTCTGCTTATCCTAGATCTGTTATCCTGGGCCTGTCTCATGTCAGACCTATATTATGCTAGACATGTTGTTCTAGATCTGTCATCCTAGATCTGTTATCCTGGGCTTGTCTAATGTCAGACCTATCTTTTATTCTAGACATGTCGTTTTAGTTCTGTCATCATAGATCTGTTATCCTGGACCTGTCTCATGTCAGACCTATCTCATACTAGACATGTTGTTCTAGATCTGTCAACCTGTCTTCCTACACCAATCATCCTAGACCTGCAAATTCTTGAATTATTAGGTCTGGAATGTTTCCCCATTGTCACAGAGGATAATTTTCTTCTGTAATCTGTCATTTTTAACTATGAACCTTGTTTGTACATACTACATGACAGCTGGTGAGATTTTTGTAAAACTTACATAACAGTTAGGGAATTGTTTGTACATATCAGATGATAGTTAGAGAATTGTTTATACATACTACATGACAGCTATGGAATTGTTTATACATTCTAGGGGTGGGCGATCTTCCCAAAAAAATCATATCACAATCTTATAACACATAATCACGATCCACAATCCGAATCACAATCTTCCCAATGGTGTGATGTACTATAGAGAATATCCAGACTGGAGCAAGCCTATGGATTTATCTATTTGTACAATTTAAAACACAACATAAAATAAAGAATCGGTTGTCAAAATGGTTTTTAAATGGGCAGAGTTTAACTTTTAAATATTAAAGTAGTAATCAGCAGTCAATAGATACATATTAAATAATAGTCAATCTTAAAGTACTCAGAAATTTGGCGTATTACCTCCAGAAGATTCAACTGTTACCCAACAAAGTTTACAGCTATCTGTTTTCTGAGAAATGTCTGGACGTGCATAACCAAACCACTGACACAACTGATGTTGAATGTTTTTCCGGCACCAGCTCCTCATGCTACTAGTTCATGTTGATTTTGTTTGCCCTAATACGTCTACATGCATGAAAGACACGTGTGGTATAATTTGGCCAATCAGCACAGCCATCTAGTAGGCAGTCATTGTTGTAGTTTTAACATTATTATGAGGACATAAAAGATTGTGATCTCTAGACATCAGAACAACACACAGACCTGATAAAAGTTTTAGTTTTGAACCTTGAGTGGTTAACATGAAATCACTGACAAAATGTATGTCGGCAAAGATCAATTTGTCAATTTAATGTTGATGGAACATCATGAATCACCAGGCTGAAACAATTTCAACTCTGTCTGATATATGTTTCCTCCTTGCAACTACTGAAGCGAGTGACTAGAACATGGTCAACCTGGAAGACTAGAACGTGGTTGGCTTGGAAGAATTTAACAGGGTTGACCTGGAAGTATAGAACATGGTTGACTTGGAAAAATATAACATGGTTGACCTGAAAGAATAGAACATGGTTAACCTGGAAGAATAGAACATGATTGACTTGGAAGAATATAACATGGTTGACCTGGAAGAATATAACATGGTTGACCTGGAAGAATATGACATGGTTGACCTGGAATAATATGACATGGTTGACCTGGAAGAATATGACAGGGTTGACCTGGAAGAATATTACATTGTTGACTTGGAAGAATATAACATGGTTGACCTGGAAGAATATAACATGGTTGACCTGGAAGAATATAACATGGTTAACCTGGAAGACGACCGATCCAGTTACGTTGGATGGATCCATTGTAGATGTGATGCCTCAGCCAAGCCAGTAAGTCAGCAGTGCCACAGTCTTCTTCCTGACGTTGGTTACTGTGACCACTGCTGCCTCTCTTCCTGTTTCCTGCCACTCTGGTCTTGTAGCATCAGTGACTCACACGCTACACTGTCTCGAAATAATTCTTCTGTGAAGATTTCACCTAGGCCCAAAGCTGTTGAGCAGAAGAACTGCCATGGATTTGTCTGAAGATGGACGGGTCCAGGAAGGAGATTAGTGTGGGGCAAAACATTCAAAAGGGCCGAAGGCAAAAACTGTCACTCTGGTTAAAGGGCACCAGGAGTGTGAAGGCACTGTGTGTGATGAGGCAGTCTGCGTGTTCAGGCACTGTTGTGTGTTTAGGGGAATTCTCAGGATGTCTATCTGTATTTGTGAGCCACATTTTGTGTGTGTTTTAAATAAATGCATGTGTGCAGTTGTATGTGTGTGTGTGCACGTGTGTGTGGTGCCGTAGTCTGCGTTGTTGTCATGGTGATGTTGAGGGACAACCAAGCTGTTAGTAGGGAAAAGGTACAGGCGTGGTCATGGAGATGTTGAGGGATAACCAAGCTGTTAGTA
>JACXGK010004915.1:8388-35744 GCA_016801125.1 Novumbra hubbsi
GGGGGGGGGGGGGGGTTTAAACTCAGACGTTACACGCACAGACACACAGACGCTCACACCTTTCACTACACACAACTGTATCTGAATGTCAGTGCTGTACCTCTAAAACGGCTCCAGACCTGGCTACTTATTGACTGAGCAAAGCTCAACTCTGAACAGCATAACTTTTTTAAACCCCTTGTTAAGGCTCCGCTGCCCCAATGTAGTGGACTTGTTTTAACCACGGTTATGCTTTTATTCTCCCAGAATAGTGCACTACTTTTTAATCAGGGCCTCTGTTCAAAAGAGCTCACGGGAATATGGTCCTTCAATCAATATTGATCTTTAACCTCGTGTGGGGTGTACGGACGTTCTGCAACGACACGGGCTGTACTGGTGCTATCCTCAGCACTAACATATCTGCCTAGGAGACCAGGGATGGGCTATCTAATATGTATTCTGTATGTCTTTGACTCTGTGTGTGTGTGTGTGTGCGCGCGCGCTGAGCCTATTGTCCCCAGACAGAGACTGATGAGCTGGCATTGATCAACTGCCCAGAGTCCCTGTTCTCTCTGGGAGCAGGCTGTCAATGTGAACGATAAGCTCAGGAGAAATGCACACACACACACACACCCATAAATACACATTCTGGCACACGTGTAGACACACACACACACACAGGACAGTGACCAGGCTGTCTCATCCAGCCACGAACACGTGCCGCTTGATCAAACCTCAGAACAGTAAAAAACCCATCTTCCAATGTCTTCCAATCTCTTTTTTTTCCCGGAGCACTGTGTGTGTGTCCTAATACAAGTCCTCATCATAGAGCTGTAACAGTCTTCTTCACACAGCAGTCTGTGTGCTTCTTTAAGGTTTTATTTAGACTACAACAATTACTGTAATTGCAATCTATTCCAAAGGACATTTACATAATATGGAGATGCAACCCTTTCTATTGACGTCTGCAATGTAGAGCTCACACTCTGGCATGACATGACATACACGCACGACATGACATACACGCATGACATGGAAGGTGCATTGAGGTGTATAAATGGAGGCAGACTGTGTACATCACCGTTCATTCCACCACCGATACGCAGTGAGCGAGTCACCGTCTTTAGACCTCAGTAGCCACTGGGAGAATCTTTTTGGCATGTGTCTCCCGTTACCTCCAGAGGTTATGTCAGGCAAATGATCAAGTCTTGTTCATTCAAATAAAAACGCTGTAGTGTAAAACCGCTCAAACCTACCCAGCGGCTTTAGAAAGAGAGACAACGGTCACGTGATCGCCACGTTCTGGTGGTCAAGCTCCTCCACAAACGTGCGGACACCTCCCGCGATCTCAGACATTTCCCCCCTTCACCACCGCAATGGGGTTCCGGTGTGGGGTTCGGGGTTTTGTGACGACCATTGGTTTGTGAGGCGGGGCTTTCAGGAGGAAGGAAATCCGATTGATGGTCATTGTTTTGTTGTTTCCCCAACGGGTTAAAAGCGGCAGTCAAATTGGACCTTGTGTCCAGCTGACTGCTAATTGAACTTCGTTCAGTCCCAATTTAACAGTTGCCCTCTCTTCCTATCTTCTCCGCACTGTTTAATCCGGGGACATTTGTAACCCAATATAACACAAACCTAGTGTGGAGTGTTAGTGACCTATGACTTCTTTTAAGTTTGAATTAGGTCTTGTAATGTTAGCGAACTAGAACATGCAAACACACACACACACACACACAGACAACCACTCCCCCTTCATCTTTATTCCTTTCATCTAGTGTTTTCTGGGAGCTGTCCTGCTGTTATCGCGGGGCTGCTCTGAACCCCTGAGGGACAGGGGGGACAGTCAGGCTTATGGGGGGGGGGGTGCCGGGCCTCCCATGGCGCTTGCCCCCCAGGCTGCAACAGTATAAAAGGAGAGTCGCCAGGAGGAGCTCGGAGGCGTCCGTGGCTGTGCCTGGCATGCTATAAATCACCGGGGACGTGAGGTCCATGCTTCCATTTATGCCGTCCCGCCGAGCCAATGAGGTTAGATTGATCAGTGTCACCGCTAACAAATCCCGGTTTAAGTCAGACACAGACCTGGGATCAGAATCCTCCGGTTGCTCAACTCCCCCACTAACAGGGGGATGAAAGCAGGATCTGCTCCTCTATCGGTGATTAGTAGCCACTCGGCCTGCCCCCGCCCCCGTCCCCCCCCCCCGTCCACTGACCGTCATTGGGCGTACGCCGGCCGAAGCGCCCCCTCCGTTCTCCTCTCTCTCCCAGGCTGCACACTGCCGACGCCCTTGTGACGGGTGACGTCATCAATGCGTTCAATCAGTGCTAACGGAGCGACCGCCCCGCATCAAGGACGCGTGTGTGGCAGCGATCAGCCGCGCGCCGGGAGACAACGGGCGGCCGAATAAAAAAAAAAACAAATGCGGCAGCATTTAAATAAATAAATAATGGCCCTTGTGGCGTGCGCCTGCCAGTGAAAGATAGTCGGATGCGAATCGCCTTTGATGCCTCAACAAACGTCCGTTATTCCTCCCAGTCTTTTCTCCCCCTTTCGCCCCTTTTCTCCCCCCTGCGCCCCGTTCTCATTCTCCACCGCAGCCCGTGTTCCTTCTCTCGCAGATGTTGTCGTTCCCCCCCCCCCCCCGAGTGTGAGAGAGGAAGGGTGGGCGACGACTTGGATGATCATCGTCCCTTGGGGGAGATGGAGAACACTTAGGAGGAAGGCATTGGTGTTGTACGTTCGGAGGGAGATTGCGGCCACACACACACTGCTGCCTTTGAAGTGAGGGGGTTTATTAAACTTGGCGAAGACAAAACAGCAACCTTCTAAACAAGAAGGAAGGATAATGTGTGTGTTGGGAGGTGGGGCTACAGAACCACCGAAGTTGGAATAAAGCTATAGAGAGCTATCTGGGGAGCAACGCGCGGGACCTGCCAGAATTATTGGCAAGATCTTGATACCGGAATTAAATCCGAACAAAAAGGTTGTGAAATTAAAGCATTGTTTTTATCGGCTTGAACGTATTGATCCCAACATTTAACCAAGGGGACATTGATCTAAGATAGCAAAACGTCATTCAGAAACTGTTTTACAGTTTTGGTACCACTGCATATAGTAATTCTGTCAACGCTTTGAAATACCTTATAGGCATGAAGGTGGCATTTGATCGTGGTTTTGGAGACTCTGTGACTCCGAGATGTAACCATCTTCTGCAATTCTCCTTGCAGATCCTGTGTCACCTTATAATATACCCAAGTAAAAGATTGTCATGGATCACTTCTTAAGAGTTCCCAAAGACTCTTTAAAATGTCGGTAGTAATATAGACATCAGTTAGATTTTGTTCATTCAACATTCTGAACTGCAAACACGGTCAAACAAGGGTTTCATTTGGCTCAGGGGGAGAGTGGGAATCAAATCAGTCTGGGTCAATTAGCCAGTTATAAACGCAGACAGACACACTGTTTGGACTTTTATTCAGTATAAATGGACACCGCATGGTCCCTAACTTGTGGAACTGGGCAGACAGGAAGAGGGAGGAGAAGGTTGGGTTTGGCTACAGATTTCCACGCGGGAAGAGAGGCCGTGACACCTCAGAGAAGACCTAAAGAAAGGAAATGTAACAGTCGCTCGCGAGAAACCAAACACCAGGAGAAGAGCAGCAAAGAACGAGAGTGACGGAGCCGGGATGGCTGGCTCGAAGACGGGAGGGCGGAGGTTTGAAGGCGGGAGTGCGGAGGAAACCGAGGAGGAGGGGTGTCGGGTCGTCCTGGCAACCCTCCAGCACTTCCTGTATTTCCCCGTCAGCGCAAGCGTCATAGACCGCATCCATTGGCTTTCCCGCTAGACTCTGAATGAGGGAATTAGCAGGAGCGCCGATCCAGCTATTTATAACATATGAAGCTGAGAGGGAGTCGAGGGAGGCATTCGGGGAGAGGGAGGGCTGGTGAGCGCGTGTGTGTGTTATGTGCCACGCCTGTGCGTACGTGTGCGTGTGTAAGTGGCATGATCCCGATGCCCTCGTCCGTCTGCTTTCGCCTGGGTTCTCCCATTATATTAACTTAATTCTTCTCTCCATCTCGCCCCGGCTCACTCTAATGTTACGATGAAGATGCTCTTCATCTCCTCTTCCTCCTCCCCGCCTCGCTCTCCTCCTCCCACCTCCTCTCCTTTCTACGCGGCTGTTCCCCAACGTTTGGCTCAACGCCACATGGTCTTAAACAGACGATCTGGATGAGTAGCGGAGATGGGAATGGGATCTTTGGACCGGAAGCTGTATTTTGGATGATTGTGTTCCTCCAGGGAAAATGGCTTCGACGTGACACTGCGAGCCCATACCGTCCCTGAACAGTTTGATATGGTTTAATATGGCTCCCACGGCGATTTCTGATCTTTGGATTTCAGATTAACTACACACCTGTTCTGGAAATTGATCTATATCTATCCAGGGAAGGTCAAAAGGTTGCTGTTTTTTTTTGTCAACCCCCAAAAAAGTTGTTTCAGTGGTGGTTGATGGAGGTGCTAGGTGCTAGGTGAGTCCTAAACTGCACTTCATTCCCTTCACAGTGCACTACTTGTCAACTGAACACTCTGAGCACTTGCCAAAAGCAGGGCATTAAATTGGGATTGGGGTGACATTGGATTCAGCCAAAGTGTTGGCACAATCCTGGGGTATAATGAAGTTCCACGAGGGAATGGAAGAGTCTTTAAACGTATGATTAGTGATTCTTAATTTGGGTAAAGATGGACAGAGGGGGAGCAGACTCACACACTGCCCTTTGGGATAGCAGTGTTCAATGTATCCATTGTTACTAGTTCTTGACTTCACCTTGGGAAAGGAGTCTGTACAGTGAGTGATTGTAGTCTGTACAGTGTTTTGTTGTGTCTGCAGGGCTGACAGTTGGCCATCTCTTTATAGGCTGACAATTTAATGATTAATAATTGTATTGGTTCCCTCTGGGTAAATATAGGTCAATGTTTTACCCAGTCACACACCTCATCATACACCACAGTTCTCTGTCATTTGTTTTTCCCTGTTCTGGATCTCCCTTCCAACTCCCTCTCAGCCTTTCCGTCTCCCTCTTTTCTCTCTCCCTCTCTCTCCTCTCTCTTTCTCTCTCTCTCTCCCTCTTTCTCTCTCTCGGGCTCAAATGGTTGTCTCTTCAGAGCAAGCTGTAACTGAGGTTGCTATTGGCAGTGAATGCAAATTAGCCTCACCCGCTAATCGTCCTCCCATAGTCCCAAACCCACACACACACACACTCACAAACAAAAGAATGCACGCGCTCAAACACAGCTCTGCCACTGCCACTGCCAAAGCCCACTGCACACAGAGCCTTTTAGAGTGCTCTATGGAGGGCCTGAAAAGATACTGAGGTAGGAAGAGAAAGGTTATCTAAAGGTGAACCGTCGGTGAACATGTGGCCGACACATATGAGGCCACATCAACGTACCAGCATCAAGCCACTGGGCCTCTGCACCCATAGAGATACTGTATGAGCTCCTGTTTAGGGGCCAAAGTTAATGTCTGGAAGATGTTAAGACATAGCCTGAAAGTCTAGCTATACACTAAACACACATACACACTCACACGAACATGCATAAACACACATACACAAACCAAAACATACACACACAGGAAATCTTCAATGTTATTTACGACCTCTGACCCTTTGTTTTCCAATATCCAGTATGGTGGGTAGGTATTATAATTCATTTAGAGGCAGTGGTGGGTGGGTACTATAAATTATACTTCATGTAGAGAAAGTGTTGTAGGTGGGTATTATAAATGATGTACTGGTTGCATTGAATCCTGAGCACTGATTGGCTTATAACCGTGGTATATGAGACTGTATCACAATGCTTTTTACTGTTCTAATTGCATTGGTAATCAATAGGTGATGTTGTGGGTTTGTGATGTATTGCCAAAATACCACAGCTCAGCACTGTGTCCAGAAACAGTATAGAGTCAGAGTAGTCGGTGGGTATTATAAATGATTCTTCACTTAGACACAGTGTGCTAGGTGGGTATTATAAATGATTCTTCACTTAGACACAGTGTGGTAGGTGGGTATTATAAATGATTCTTCACTTGGACACAGTGTGGTAGGTGGGTAATATTAACGATTCTTCACTTGGACACAGTGTGGTAGGTGGGTAATATTAACGATTCTTCACTTGGACACAGTGTGGTAGGTGGGTAATATTAACGATTCTTCACTTGGACACAGTGTGGTAGGTGGGTATTATAAATGATTCTTTGCATAGACACAGTGTGGAATGTGCAGCCCTCTAAGGTTGAATAGCTGCTGATGAGCGAAGTATTGGAATGAAAGTATGAAGACAGAAATGGGGAGTATTGAAACAAAGTACAGAATGAGAGTTGTTGGAAGACAAAAGCTGTCAGTTAAAATTATTATCTACATTCTTTCACCATTACCTTGTGAGCAAAAATGTCCTCAAAGCGTTGCCAAAAAACAGAATCTCACAAAACGCGTACAGCACGTTCCAAATGGTTTTTTAAAAGGCGGGCTACGTATGCAGCACTAATCTATCTGATTAGAAGACATGTTCTGTTAGATTTTAATGGGATTTAGGGCATCGTTTCCCAGAGACGAATAGGGAAATATTGTCCCCCCAAACGAGGTAGATTACCCAGTAAACCTCCAGATTAGTCCCACGTCTGTTCAGGAGGGGCACAAGGATCCCAGAATGTAAGTGTGCAGGCAGGGCCAAACAACACACACAAGGCAGGGACATAGTAGACACATGTAGGCATACACAGGCCTGCAGGCTGACATACACACATATGCACATTGGGGCTGTGACTGTTTGCATGGAAAGCACAATGCTTTTTCCTTCACTGTTAATGTAACTGTATCTGGCGACCTGACTGGTTCTGTATACCCAACTCTATGTGGCACCCTGACTGGTTCTGTAAATGTAACTCTAGCTGACATCCTGACTGGTTCTGTAAATGTAACTCTATCTGGCTCCCTGACTGGTTCTGTAAATATAACTCTATCTGGCTCCCTGACTGGTTCTGCAAATTTAACTCTATCTGGCTCCCTGCCTGTTTTTTTTAATGTAACTTTATGTGTCACCCTAACTGGTTCTCTTTAATGTAACTCTATGTGGCACCCTGAATGTTTTTATATGTAACTCTATCTGACATCCTGACTGGTTCTGTAAATGTAACTCTATCTGGCTCCCTGACTGGTTCTGTAAATGTAACTCTATCTGGCTTCCCTGACTATTTCTGTAACCATCATTCTGTAAATGTAACTCTATCTGGCGACCTGACTGGTTCTGTAAGTGTAATGTCATCTGGCTCCATGGCTGGTACTCTCATCATCATTTTGTAAATGTAACTCTATCTGGCTCCCTGACTGGTTCTTTTTAATGTAACTCTGTGTAGCACCCTGACTGGTTCTTTTTAATGTAACTATGTGTGGCACCCTGAGTGTTTTTATATGTAACTCTGTCTGGCCCCCTGACTGGTTCTGTAAGTGGTACTCTATCTGACAACCTGACTGGTTCTGTCAATGTAACTCTATCTGGCGACCTGACTGGTTCTGTAAGTGTAATGTCATCTGGCTCCATGGCTGGTACTCTCATCATCATTTTGTAAATGTAACTCCATCTGGCTCCCTGACTGGTTCTTTTTAATGTAACTCTGTGTAGCACCCTGACTGGTTCTTTTTAATGTAACTCTGTGTGGCAACCTGACTGGTTCTGTAAGTGTAATGTCATCTGGCTCCATGGCTGGTACTCTCATAATCGTTTTATAAATGTAACTCTATCTGGCCCCCTGTGTGGTTCTGCAAATTTAACTATCTGGCTCCCTGGCTGGTTCTGTCATCACCGTTCTGTAAATGTTACTCTACCTGGCTCCCCATCTGGTACTGTAAATGTAATTATATCTGGCCTCCAGACGTTTTTTTTTTATGTAACTCTATATGGCTACCGGGTTAGTACTTTCTCTCTGTCTGTCTATCTCTGTACCAATGTGATGTAGAAACATTTTCAATTTTAAGTACTTCATTAGCTTGGAAAGCATGTGTTTGCATTGCTAAGCAAATGAAAAATAAGAAATTATATTTACAGAAAGCCTGATTAACAATTTCTTAAAAACATTAATCGTCTATAACATGGTTATAACCCTTTCCCCCCTCTCATCCTCTATAACATGGTTATAACCCTTTCCCCACTTTTATCCTCTATAACATGGTTATAACCCTAACCCTTTCCCCCCTCTCATTCTGGTCCTTTACATTGTTCCTCTCTCCTGCAAATCTAGATCGATACTTCTCAGGCACCGTTGAAGCCATGAGACAAAGGACCCAGGAGGGGAGACGAGAGTGAGGCTGGAGGGGTGTATTGTGGACAAATTACTCTTACAGGGAACACTGTGCCTCAAACAGAGATGTGATCCATCCTTGTCATTCAAACCTCAGCGGATTTTCTTGAGGATCTTTTTAAGGAAACTCGGTTGGTCCAGATTGACTAACTTCCGTGGCTCCTGTTGACACCAATGAATCCCACAAAATCAGTTGTACCCGTGGATCTAAATCTAGTTTAAACAGAGTGTAATGGCAGACACATTCACTCACAGACCATCCGCCTGCAGACAAGGCCTGGGCCACAAAATAGCTGGGTGGCTAGCTCCCTCTTTTTCGGGGAGCGATAAGGGGTGAGGAAGGGGGAGACGTAGGCTTGGAGTGAGAAGCGTGATGTGTGACTCACCGAGTACGAAACCGTGACCCAGTCTCACACGACGAAGACACATACTCCCCCGGTACTCTTGTCGACGCAGCGGCCGTCATTCATCTGTTTAGTCCACTTAGCTACAGCGTGGCAGAGACACTTTGATGTATTTCTACGTTAACCTGCACTCCATTTGCCTTTGGCTGAATTAGACTCTCACCCTTCTGGACTAAATGCTTAGTCTGTGTCATGAACGTACACATAGTAATTGATGCACACATATGAAGAGAGGGAAAAAGAGAGACCGGTACACACGCCCACACACACACCTCGGGTGTGGTGGCTGGTCTGAGGGTCCTTACCATAGATATGGCTAGAGGCATGCCTGTCATGCTGAGTGCTTGACGATGCAGTCGGGTTGTGTGTGTGTGTGTGTTCGTGTGGTGGCGGGGTTAGTGAAATAGAGCTGAAATAAAACGTTATGTAACCTGGTCCACGGTCCGTCTGGGTTTAAAAAAAAACAAATTATCTAATTATCTCAGATACTTTGGCCAACTTCATCTGCACCTAATCGAGCTCTTCTAAGGCCGCGGAGCCGATGGAATGTTCAAGAAACGCGAGCCTCCTGAAACGGCGCTACTGACAGGCCAGAGCAAACACTCCGAGAATGAGGAAGACCTCTCGATGCTATTTGAACCCGGGTTTGTTCAGTAGTCTTCACGAAGGTTAAAAGAAGCTGTCCACGGGTATCCCGGCGGTGTGAGCTGCTGCCCTCAGGGCTCATGTTCCTCCGCAGCGAGGGTTCGAAACTGGCTCACCGCTCGCTCAGAACCAACGGACTCTCCACCGTCGGTCAATAAAACGCGTGTACATACCTTAAAAATAGATCTACAAATAAATAAATGAATGCTTTATGATGGGGGAGCTAAACGTAAGGGTTATACAATGGGAAGAGAGATAGGAAGTTGAAAGACATCGGGGGAGAAAATGTTTAGAGGGAAGGCCTGAAAGGAGGGGAGGGAGGAGCAAGGGAGGGAGAAGAGAGAGAGGAGAGAGGGAGAAAAGGTGGAGAAGCAAACAGAGTGAGAAAGAAGGTGGGACAGGTGGGACTGTTTGTAACAAAAACGAGAACTAGTCTTGGTCATTAACTGAACCGTAAATTGTAAAATTGCGGTTAATGTGTCAGGACCAATGCAAAAAACGTTTCTGATAACATTCTAACACTCTGACGGTAACAACAAACACGGTTATTGCTCCAATTCATACTGGTTTTCAGTACTTTACTAAATCGCATCGTTTATCAACTTCTTCTTCTACGCTTTCTGCTTTCGTATGTTAACACTAAAGCTGCGGGCCTACCAAAAGAGCCACAGCAGTTTGGAAACCCACCGGAGCGAGGCGGAATCGGTTCAATTACAGTGTGGAAAATACACCGTTTTTATACATTAGTATCCGGAAAGTATTCACATACTTACACTTACACTTTTTCCCCTTTTGTTATGTTACAGCATTATTCTTACATTTATTCAATTCATTTGTACCACAATGGTCTTTCCCCTTGTCTGCTCTGGAATTTGATCTTGCAAGCTTTTGGATACTAGACTGTCAAACGCAAAATATGAAGTTCTATGCTAACATCAACATGTTACAAATTAGGGGTCGTCTGATTTGAAAATGATGATGTGAGTTAGAAACAAGATACAAAATATGCTCATGGCACATAGAACCATGTTTCCACTGGTCACCTTAATATTTTAGGTTAACCTCTGCAAGCTGTTTGATGTCATGTTGCTAGCCAGCAGTATTTGCTTTATTCCACATCAAAACTTTTATCAAGAGTGTGTGGAGTGTGTTATTTTATAAATTGTATTACGTTTTCTGATAGATTTTCTGAGAAGCCTTAAGGTGAAAGGGCCAAGAGGCCATAGATGGTGGAGGACTTGTTGGTGCGATCACTGGATATTTGGGTAAAGACGTGTGTCAATTTACTGCTTTCATCATTTAGGGGTCAAAATTTAACATATTTTGCTAAATATATTTATTCAGAGTCAAGTGAGGAAAAATGGGGTGCCGGTTTGTGTCCCGTCCTAGTTAGTTATAACATGTTTGAGACGCAGTTAGATTCTAGTCAGCTGTCATTTGTCACTATCACGCACATCTTTCCTGATTGGCTCATATACTGATTGCTGTTTTGCATATCAAAAGTTTAGTTCATTAAAAGCTAACTTTTAGTGTTTGGGCGGAGAGGAGAAGAGAGGGGATAAGGGGAACGGGGAGGAGAAGAGAGGAGAGAAGGGGAAGAGGGGAGGATAAGAGAGTAGAGAAGGGAAACAGGGGAGGAGAAGAGAGGAGAGAAGGGGAAGAGGGGAGGAGAAGAGAGGAGAGAAGGGGAACAGGGGAGGAGAAGAGAGAAGAGAAGGGGAACAGGGGAGGAGAAGAGAGAAGAGAAGGGGAACTGGGGAGGAGGAGAGGAGAGAAGGGGAACAGGGGAGGAGAAGAGAGGAGAGAAGGGGAAAGTGGAGGAGAAGAGAGGAGAGAAGGGGAAGAGGGGAGGAAAAGATAGTAGAGAAGGGGAAGAGGGGAGGAGAAGACAGGAGAAAAGGGGAGAAGAAAAAGGGAGAAAAGGGGAGAGGAAGAATCCTCTGCTCTCTATATCTTTTACCTCTCCCTCTCCATTCATCAGCCAACAGCCAATGGACAGATGTGGGTGGAATAACATGCACCTTTTACTCCGCACCATCCAGAATACACTCAATTAACTAGCATCAAGCTACATTTATTGACTTGCAGCTTTTTGTGTGTGTCTTGCGCTTAGTTCACTCTTTAAAACTTTTTCAAAGGCATGTTTAAAGTTACCTCTGGTTGTTTTGGTTAGGTTGTATTGTGTCTATCACTGGAGACTGCTGACTAATAAAGAAATTATTTTGTTGGGTGTGTTTTTTCAACGTCAGAAATCAAATGTGTTTATACTGTTCTGTTGTGCCAAGCACTGTAATGGGTAATGTATTGCATTAGGAAAAAGGGAAGGAGGAGATCAATGTTTGTGTGAGAAAATCCAAATTCAGACCACCTTGAATCAACCCTGTTATTGTAGGTTTTGGGTGAGGGGGACTTGACAAGGCCCAACCTTCTCTACAACAATCTCTACCAATTGTTACTTTTTTGGGTTCCGAGGGGGGAAAGGGGGAGGTACGGGTGGGTGTTGTGTTTCCAACCACAGATCCTTCTCCATTCCTCATTCTGTGGTCCCCTGAAGGCAGAAACCCAACTTGAACACAAGTAACAAAACATTGGTTCAGAAAGGGCATCACAACCACTAAGCAACTAAATAACCTCCAAGTCCGACTATTTATCCGTATCTCTTGAGGGTGAGGAATGATTGTCTTCAGATACAGTGGGATCCTTCTTTTATCTTGAAAAGGCGTTGGTTTTCTTTTCTTATAAGTCTGTGTCTGTGATGATGCATTTTTTGTTTTGTTTTTGTCATCTTTTTAAAAAGAAATAAGAAAAAGAAAAAAAAAACTCGCTGACCTCTCTTGATGATTTGTCTTTTTTGCTCTTTCTTCTTTTCTCTTTTTGATTTTTTTCTTTGCGTTTTTTGCCAGTAATCTTTTTTGAATTTTCTCTTTTCTCTTTTTCCCCCTTTTTTTCTTGCACCCTAGGTCCGCTCACAAAAAAACACGATGAGTCTACAATGAACAGACCGCGGGATGAAGGTATTTTTCGCATGTCTTTCCTTTTTTCTTGTTTTTCAGTATTTTTGGGGGATATATCTATATAGAGAGAGAGAGATAAAGAAAAAACACAGGCAACCTCTCATTGCTTAGCTTTGAGATATATTTGAGATATATTGAAATATATTCAACTTGTTATTGTTTGTGCTGACTGAGAGTCATCACATTCATTCAGGATATAAAGAAGAGACATATAATGAGTCTCTCAGAAAAAGCATCACCCTATAACTGCTGTAAGACGACACGGCCTGGCTAATACAGCCTTTATGAAATCAATGTGTCAAGCAAATTATGTTGCTTTCTTACACAATTAACTATGTCAGACCTCTCAGCCAACTGATTAAATTGGCAGGGAGGAAATAACCTGGAATGGTTGTGTAGAAAAGATTCTTGCCATTATTTTACCTCCCGCAACATGTGTTCAGGCTATGTCATGATGGTACACAGCTGAATAGCTATTCAGACGTGACTCACAGTTAGACCATTGCACATATGCAGTACCTCAGTTCAAACGTCAAGGTGGGAATAGCTTTATTAGGTGAGTCAGAGAAAGGAGGAGAAATAAAGAGAGAGAGAGAGTGAAAGAGAGAGAAGGTAAAGGTGGTATTATCCAGTTTTTTTGAAGGCATGTCTCTTCCCGATGGTGTTTCTCACTAGAAACAGACACAACATGGCTACAGCCTGTAACACAGTTGTGTCCTGGCCTGGTTTAGGCTTTCCACTGTATCTTCTTGACCAATGTAACCCAAATACCCGTTGTCAATGCGATGCATACATTTTTCTTATAGCACTTTTTAAGTGTGCAAAACAAAATTTCTTTTTTTTTTTTTATAATTCTTTGGTTTTATCGAGAGAATGGTTTGGACACCTGGGAGAAGAGACAACGGAGCTTTTCTTTGCCAGACACATTGACACATAGACCCCAGGTTGTGAGCCGGCTACTAGATAGGCCTTTTATGTTTGTGGACAACCTACTTGTGTCCCATTGGATTCATTACATGAAAGTTTAACTGCAGACGACCTTGCTCCTAGAAATACCATTACATCTGCCCACCCTAATAGCATCTCTGAATTGTCCAAATGGCAAAAAACGAATCCATATTTATGTTCACTAGAACTCTTGTCACTTTTCAATAACATTCTTCTTCTAAATGAAATAATGACCAAATACTAACTACATATTCATGAGTGTGTAATGTTCACAAATGGTCTGACAGGAATGTGATGTTTATCACTGATACATTTGCTAGCTATACATAGCTGACTGAAACTCAATACAAAGAGTATTCTCTGTAATGTTGTTTGACCCTGTGACTTCCAGAATATGGCCATACACATGTCTACTTAAGATGCCTCTTACTTCCTGTCACATGTATTGTCAGTGGGTTATTCTGTGCTATTTGTTGCAATACTTTGACAGTGAAGACCATTATTCTAAATTCCCTCGGTTGCCCCTTTATGCTACAACAGCTACGTAGGCTTCACCCAAATGGTAATGGATTGTCAAGACACTGTTCCCATATCCAGTCATCCAGACCTGGTTGTGATGCTTCTGTCTGCTGGCAGAGCAAACAACCCGTGGCTTGGTGTGCTGAGATCCATGACCATCTTTGTAGCCTTTCTACAGCAGCACGTGAAGCAAATGTCACATGCAGGGCAGGTAGTATTCCCGATAGGACATTTGGTTGAGTTGATTTCCCTCATGCCGTATGATCCATGCCTTTATTAGCAAAGTGCCCACTCTCGTTTTTAAAGGTGTAGAAAGGGCGGAGAGCACCAAACAGTGCCGATGGTCAGGTGGCAGGTGTGGGTTTCTCTTCTTTCAAGTTTCAAGCAAGCAAGAAACTACAAAGTGTCTTGACAAACTATTATTCTTTTATGACGCCTTCTTTATAACGTTTGTCTCAAGTCTACAACGTGCCTCCACCTGAGGACTGCACCTTTACTGGCTTTGCCAGCCTAAGCTTTCCAAACAGAAACTGAATCTAACTATGTAACTTTTTGAACAGTGTTGCACTTCCGTGGATTATTTGTTTATTAGGCAAAAGCTATCATAGTGCATAATAAAATAGTATTTCTGTTGGCATGGCGTTACCTTTTCCATGGGGAGGAGCTTCACAGTGAAATTATAAAAAGCCTGATCTTTACCCAATACCCACAATGTTGTGCAAGTTCATTGTAAATGAAAAACAGATATATCAAGACCCTTTACCATGACGCTTTGGCCTAGATGAATCCAGTGTCATTTGATATTCCTTGAAATGTCTGTAGAGCTTAATTGGAGTCAACCTGTGGTTTTTTCGCTTCACAGTGAATGACAAAGCAACTCTTTGGGGTCCTCTGAGATGTCAAAGCATATATCTGGTAAAATAATTTCCAAATCATTTAATATTATTTAGCAATTGTGGTTTCCATGATTGGACTCGGTCGTGGGGAAATAGAAAAGGTTTACAACCCCCAAACCTCTTTCTAGAGCTGGCATTCCAGCCAAACTAAGTAACTGGAGAAGGGCCTTGGTCTTGGTCAGGGAGGTGACCAAGAACACAAAGGCCACTCTAACAGAGCATCAGAATTTCTCTGCAGAGATGGAAGAACCTTCAATAGGACAACAATCAAGCTTTTTTAGTAGGTCGGCTAGACAGAAGACACTCCTAAGTAAAATGTGACAAGCCACCTGATGGACTGTGAGGGCATAAGGAGAATGTTTATCTGGTCTGATAAGAACTATTATGCCTTAATACTAAGGGCCGTGTCAGGTGAAAACAAGTCCACTCCTTTACTGGCAAATACCATCCCTACGGTGAAGCATGGTTGTGGAAGCATCATGCAATGGGGATGCTTCCCAGAGTATAGTAGACTGGTCAGCAGTGGTGTAGTGTCGGCTATACGTTTCTATGTGCAGCATACTGTAGAATTCAAACTACTTCCCCCGAGTCCTGAATCAGAGAATGTCCACACGGTCAGCTATTTCCAAAGTAAACGCCTTTTATTACAGATGTATCTGGAGATCGTACCCCAAAATACAGCTAGGAAGATCTGAAGTCCGTTCACATCGGACACATTAATGTAGCCTATTCCCCCCTCAGTCATTGTATCAAAATTGATGAGCGCGCTTCCTGGGTGGGCGTGTCCCGTCCTGCAGCCCCCATCTCCATCCGTGGGGCTCTCTGATGGCCTTGGAGGCCGACGAAGAAGACAGTTGAGGGGGTAGGCTGGCACCAGTAGATCTGACCATGGCTAGCTCGTTTCCATCCTCCTCGTTGTCTGCATCTGTGGGTCCAGCTAAAAAAAGGCCATAAACCTGTCTTCCTATACATGCTATGTCCTTGCCTCTAATCTCTTGATTTATAGTCCTACCTCTGGAATGTACTTCTTAATATTTACGACCTCCAGCTGGCTAATTTCAGAGTATACGCCCTACTGGCACCGTTAGCTTCTAATAGCACACACACATCAAATCTTAACAAAAATTATCCACAATACCCACTTTTGTTTAGTGGACATTGTTTATTCTCGCTTATTTATCCCTGACTGATAGGTAGCTTAAGTACTAAGGTGGAGCAATGCGCCATATGAATTTATGCGGTTTATGGAACCGTGTTTAGCTTGAATGTTGTTACACTTGTATGCATATTTTAAGCATAGATGTCCACTGTGTAGGGATCTCCTATATTCCCCCCCAAAATTTGCTGGAAATGCGAACCACACATTTCATGGGCAGTGATGGTAATATCCAGAAACACTAGAAATCCAACAACCTTGATCTTGATAATGCCCTTAGCTACTAGCTACTAATGAAATAAAGTATTTTTTAAAACCAATGGAGCTTACATACAAGAAAGTGTATGAAATGTAATATATAAAAGCACACAGCCAAGACAACGCGGGAGTGGCTTCGTGGACATTTTGTAAATGTCTTAGAGTAGCCAAACAAAACAAACAGGACAAACAATATTGGATATCTGTGGAGAGACCTGAAGACTGCAGTACCCTGGTGTCTGCCGTCCAAGCGTACAAAGCTTGAGAGGCTCTTCGAAGAATAATGTGAGAAATTGGCCATATCCAGGGGTGCCAAGCTGGTAGAGGCATAACCAATGACCAGAGACTTGAAGCTGGTATCAATGCCAACGTTCATTGTACAGCTGTTATCACAAATAACGCATTGAATGTAGATTCTGGATAATTATTTACATAGGATTGTTATTTTTTTATATATGCTTGTGCAAACCTCTAAGAATATGTTTTCACTTTGTCATCATGAGCTGTGTAAACAAAAAATAATGACTTCTTTTCTATTCCTGTAAATCCACTTGTCGGGCTCGTCTTTCACCTGCTCTCCTGTACTTGTATGGGATCCCCCCCCCGGCTGCTCACATAACAAACAAGTATTAATAAAGCAACAACTGCCTTCTTGTGCCGCGAGTCAGGGCTATGAAACAGCTCAGCTGTGCTCCGCGCTCACACAGCTGTCCCACAGCATTATTACAGGTTAGAGAACGGTGCTTGTGTACACAAGACACGTGGGCTAGAGCTGTTGCAGATGACGGTTGGTAGACTAAGCTAACTAAACTAATGCCTAAGAAAAGGCCATGTTGGTCAGTACCACAAGGCCCTGCCCACCCACACTGGACTGTGCAAGCAGTGATCATTGTGTTACCAAAATAAAAAAAAAGGTCCCATCTTTGTCTGCTAGGTTTTTATTCCATTGACATTGGGAAATGTGACAATAAACTACATTCCATCCTCATTCCCATTATTTCTTAAAATAAATGTTGTCTAATTCAGTAAAAAAAAAAAAATCTAACATTTGTCATTCAGATAATATATTCTAAGGCCAAATAACAGAAGAAGGCATGTTGGCCTTCAGTATGTTTTATATTTATTTGAAGCACAACTGTCAGTTGCTACTAGCTGTTGTAAATGTTGTTTCCTAGGTTCCGGTGTTGTGAGGGACGGTATTCGGCCATAGCAAACGTTTTTCTATAAAGAGATTTCTCTGAGAATTCTTAGGTCGGGAGTTTGTGTGACGTGGGTGTGGGTTTGTTTTGCTTTCACCCATCTATTGTCTTTGGTCAGAAATGATGGCTCATCTGAGCTCCTATCCGGAACAACACACCTTACACACATATATGTACACACGCAAGCTTTTACTTGTAACCTGCACTTTTTTGGGAAAGATGGGATTGAGAACAATAGAGATTATGGATGAGTGAGTATAATATTAATCATACGAGACAAAACAAGGTTACATCACTGATGCTCTCTATAGCAGAAGTAATGCCTTTTACAACAGCAAAATAACTACAGTAACCGGCACAGCTATATATGTTAACCATGGTTACAGTAACCAGCAAATTCAAACATGTTTACTGCAGTAACCAGCACAGTAAGACATCACCTACAATAACCCACAAACAATTCAGAATATCTATTTTGGAAGAAAAAAAACAGCTTTAATGGTCCATATCCATTACTTATGCATTTAATGGTCCTATAATGATTTTACCCTCATGAACATCTTTTAATTCTTCCTGTTTGTGTGCACGTGTGCGTGCTACTGTGTTTTATAATAGGGAGGCAGATTTGTCATGCACTCAACTCTCCCTCTATTAATTTCCTTTCCCTTTTTAAAGTGCACTTTATTTTCTCCTTCGTGTTTTTGTGCTCCACAAGCCTTTGTCTTGTCCTCTTCACTACCACTCCTAATGTCCTCCTCTCACTGCCTCTCTCCGAGTGTCTTCGAGCCCTCCTATCTCCAGCTCTCGTCCCCTCTCGCTCGGTGCACAATTTGCTGTCTGGCCCTCACTCTTTGCCGGCTCTCTCTGCTGTCTGATTCTCTGTGTCCCCCACGACTCTCTGTCTCCCTCTTACTGTCTCTGTCTGTTTTTCTCCATCTGTCCATCCCTCCTGCGTTCCGTCTCACTCTCCGTCTCACCCGTCTCACCCGTCCCTTGCCTCCTGCAGCAGACGGGTCTTGGCTCGGTAACAGCAGCGTTGCCTCTGGGCAACGGGATCTCTGCTGATGTCTCAGAGTGGTGTGGGAGCTCTCTGTCTACTCTCAACGGGCCTCGCACCCCATCGCACACACTCACTCCGTCTCTCTCATTCCCACTCATCACGTCCCGAGTCTGTCGTCAGTCTTAGAGCATATTCCTGTCCCGGCTGTGTGGGTATTTTTCCTGTGGCTGGGAAGAAAACACACACTTCCTCTCACTGTGAATCTGTCTTCGCGGGTTAGTCAATAGGTGAACGCTGGAGATGTGTGTTCATGTGAAAGATGTGCCCAGGGTGGATTAGAGGACAGGAGAAGAGAGAAGTGGACAGGAGAGGAGAGTCATTTAAGTCTCTCTGTTTGGGTTGTGTTGCTTCTGAACAGTCGCTGTCTTCTAGATGACAGCAGGGCAGACTTCCTACGGCTCGAGTGACTGACGAGAAAAGACTGAAATAGAACAGAAAGTAGAACAGGTAGATGAATGGAGGGAGAGGATGGGAGAGGCAGGAGAGGACGGGGAAGAACAGGGGAGAGCGGCGGAGGTGGAGAGCACAACGGAGAAGACAGGATAAAGCCGTGACACCGAGTACTTGTTTGACTACAGTACAGTTACTCCGGAAGACCAGCAAGGCCTGTCCTGTCCACCCAACGTTAGGCTAACATTACAGTCTGGCCTGTCAACTCCCACACTGCTTTAATGTCTTGTCGCCTGGGCGCCCGAATACCTCCGCCCGGTTAACTGCTGACAGCAACCATTTTCGCACAGAAAGAGCAACAACAGAAAAGGGAAAGAGAGTGGGAAGGGCAGTGTTAGAGAGAGAGAGAGAGAGAGAGAGTTAGCGCTTCAGCACACATGATACCAACCACTGGATTCTTGACACACTGTGTTGCTTGCTTGGCCAGCCCTGAGACACCGCATGTTGCCTTTATAAGGGAACTGGAGACAAAAGCGGGACAGGCCGAATCACCGCCCCTTAACATTAGTATTCCACTGTACAGTGTACTAGAGTGGTACAGTGGCAAGACGAACGTCCAAGTAAGAAACCTGGAAGTACATCATTATTCCACAGTACAATATACTAGAGTGGTACAGTGGCAAGACGAACGTCCAAGCGAGAAACCTGGAATTAAAAAGCGAGAATGTAGCGACGACTTGGGTGTCGAAGTCTGGCTGGGCCCCAGTTCCCACTGGTTTGTAGTGGCAGTTGGGCGGCAGAGGGGGTAGATGTGGTATAGATTACCGGAAGGTACTTCATTAGAGGTTTCTGAGTGAGTGCACAATAGATCTACAGTGTGAATTAGCCTGAGTCTGAGCACGCTAACTGCATTGGCCTCCACTGTGCGAATCCAGGCGCACGGCAGGTAGTGGACCAGTTAGATGTCCTGGGCTGTTCGCACTACTGGGCTGACTGGGAGCCTCCCATCCATTCTACTATCCTGCTTTTGTACGTGTGAAACTAATGAAGATGGGATCCAGCAACCGGCCGGTGTGTTTGGTTCCTGCGATGAACCCTCAGTTTTTACTGGGACTTGGCTGTTGATGAGGGCTAGTTCTTAGCTTGTTTAGCGGCCGTTGACCTACACTGGCTAGTTTGTGATAAGATATGTGCACGTGGACTGGATGTGCTTAGATGAGGAGATTCATTTGTGGAACTAGATTCTCAGATCAAGTTCTCCCATGCGCAAAAGTAAAATATATTCTAATAAAATGTGCACCACTTCAAGGACAGATAGGAAAATACACTGCTCAGAACAAACTAAGGCAACACATAATTGTCACAGTATAACACAGAGTCGTTTAAACCTCACAGATATGTATCTGTCCAGTTAGGAAGCATAAGCACATTTTAATTAATGTCACCTGTGTTGTCAATGAAAGTGACAACAGGTGCACTGGAGAGGAAAGCCCACTCCCAAGGCTCCCAGACTGCTATCTCCTTCTTCCTGACTGATTCTTCTCTAGTTTGGCATTTTGTTAGTGCCCTTGTCACCACTGGTAGCATGAGGCGGTACCTGCAGCACATTCAGGTTGCACAGGTAGTCCAGCTCCTCCAGGATGACACATCCATAACGTGCCGCTGCAAGAAGGTTTGCTGTGTCTCCCAGTATGGTATCCAGGGCATGAAGGAGGTACCAGGTGTGCTGGACAGGGTCATAAAAAGTCATCAAACCAGCAGCAGGACCGTTATCTGCTCCTTTCCGCACGGAAGAACACGAGGAGCACTGTCAGAGCCCTACATAATGACCTCCAGCGGGCTACTGGTGTGCATTCTTCTGATCAAAATGTCAGAAACAGACTTCATGAGGGATGGATTAGGGCCCGACGTCCTCTAGTGGGACCTGTGCTCACAGTCCAGCACCGTGCTGCTCTATTGGCATTCGCCAGAGAACACCAGAATTGGACACCTGTGCCACATTCTCTTCACCGATGAGAGCAGGTTCACACTGAGCACGTGACAGTGATGGAAGAGTCTGGAGATGTCAAGGTAAACGTTATGCTGCCTGCATCATTAGACTTTAGCCGAAGTGATTCGCCAGTCTACTTGTCTTGACTCAACCATTGGTGGCAATGAACTCGACTCTTAGCTACCAGCCTCAGCCACTCCTGACCCAACTTGAACTCAAACACAAGGAACTCGGGATCAGACTCAAGGTTTAGTGACTCACCACACCACTGCTGCCGAGTCCTGTCCACGTCTGAGGAACACAGAAGGACCCTGAGGAAAGCGGACGACACACGCTGTTGAGGGTCTTGTCAGAAATGTGGTCATCATTTTTAGACCATTTAAAAGTTGGAGCCCCGTTCTGTTCATTACAACCCCCTTTACAACCACTCTTAGCTACTGGAGGATACTGGTTTCTGATGACCCCGGTTTGGTAACTGCTGAAGCTAATTTAGAATATGTGTTCTAAATTTGAGCTGCAATTTTAGAATAATACATGGGCCTGTTTTAAGATTTCTTTGCAAACTGCTGGACCTATGGGAGCGTGTTTGTGGAGATTACACATTTTAAGTTCATTACTAGGCTTATTTTGTGTCTGTGAAATGATTGTCTTTGGAATTGAGAAAATAAATGTTGATAATGGAAAATAGATATTTAAAATTTTTACTAAATGTAACATCCACGAAGGGGGGTTGTAGCCCACGCCTGTGCCTGTTAAATGACATGTCATGTACGTCTAGATCTCGCCAAAACTGATGAGAAATTAAATCATTTGATTATCATATTGGAGCCGCAGAGCTTTACGAAATGGCCACAGAAATGTCAAGGACTTTTCAAGGACCAAATTGGGGATTGGTTTTCAAGGTATTCCTCTACTTGATTAACTCCAAATGCAGTACTTGAGGAAATCTGAAACACTTGGCACACTTCCCTTTACCTTCTGTTACTGACAGCAATAGCAACATAAGACATCAGAAACCAAATGAGAGGCAAAATGTGATTCAATACCCTCCTTCCTTCAAGTAGTCAGTCCACACATTGGTGTCACTGCTTCAAACTACTAAAATATACATTTTGCACTGCATCCAGCCTTCTAGTTGGCTGCCTTTCGCTTGGTTAAGAAAAACACTGAGCTGAGGTGAATAGTACAGCTGCAGAAAATAATAGCCTCCCTACAGAAATGGAGTTTGACGGCAAACTATCTCAATTTCCATACTGCATTCCATTGCAATTGAATTGTTCTGTGTTCCCCACCTCCCAAGTTTGTGAAATACAGTTCACTACAATAATTAAGATTGTACAATAAATTCACGGTACAGCTAGCGCAGTCCGTCTTAAGGCAGTCCCATATAGACAGATAACTTCCCCAAACCAGCCACAAGTTTGAGCGGTTATTGAAATCGGGGCTAAGATTAGTGCTTATGCTTTGCTGAGGACGACAGACATTAATGTACATACAGACGTTACATTACTGAAAGTATGCCATCTGTCTAGAGACTATGGATTTATTTGTTCATCTTGAATTGCTGCCAGCCTGATTCTTAAAACACAACAGAATATCCTAAACGATTTGTCATCAGTGGAGTACACCTTCATAAAACAGTTCCCTCAACAATGTATCTCATTTAAAGGTCCCATAATAGGTTGTCAAAATAAGGACTCATGACAGAACCAGGATGAATTGTTGAAAATTGCCAGCACTTGTAAGTCATCCCGAATAGAAGATAACACAATTTTTAATTATGAATATAAGAAAACAAGGCTTTTTCATGTTTGTGTTTTTTTGCAGTGAAGTGACAGCATGGTAATTGCAGGGATGCAGAGGGGGATTTGGTACAGTGGGACCAAACCTAGAAATGGTAGCTTTTCAACAGACATCTGTTCAGTTCCGTGTTTGCTCTCTAAGTCGTAGCATAACGGATACGCGTTCCTCTCTGTTCACCTCCGGTACGTGTGGGGTGGTGACCTTAGAGCCCACTAGAACAGGCCCAAATGTGGGTGCTGCCTGGTTGTGACAGCAGGAGTCATGGGATTAGTTGTTTTCCCGGCTCCGCTTTGTAGCCAACCGAACATTGACCAAGGACACGCGCTATACACTTCTGAGATGCAAAACAGCCACCACAAAAGCATCAGGACAATGCTCCTAAACCCACTGGACTGGTAATTGTGTCCCGTTGCCGGAGAGACACTGTAGGCCTTTCAGCAACAGTAACTTTAGGGTTTAGCCTAGCGTAACCTGCACACTTCTAACCTATAATGTAGACTCCTCGGAATAGACGGGGGAGAGAGAGAGCGAGCGCGACGCATAGCACTTCCATCAAAGACCATTTTATTAAAGGGCTTTATAACAGCTCCAAAAACTCTCGCAGTGTTCTATCCCCCCCCCCCCCTCTCTCCGCCATCACTTTGTCCACACCCCTCTTCTCCCCACCACCTCCATAGCGCCTCTTCCCCCATCCAGTCTTTCTCTCTGATCTCTATTGTCTTTGCACGCCCTCTCTCTCTTGCTCTTCTCACTTCATTTCTCTGTACGTTGGAGCCAGACTTTATCTGCTCCCTCGCCCCTCAGTGGCGGAGGACGCCATTTTGTTTCATTCGTTTGTCTTTGTCGTCTTTTGGGTTCCTGCCTTTCCTCCCTCTCTCTTTCTCTCCACAACCATCCCCTCCACGTCCGTCTTCCGCTCTGAGCGTTGCTCTTTGCGTGTTTTGTTATTTCGACTGGCAATTCCGTTCCTCTCCCCTCTTCCTCTCCCCACCCCCTCTTCCTCCCTCCCATCTCCTCGGCTCTGTGCGGCATTCGGCGCTTGCTTCTTCTTTCCCCCCACTTCCTCCTCCTTTGGCTTTGGAAACAGCGCTTGGATTAGGCAGAGTTCGTTTGCCCCCCTTTCTGCTCTATTTAAAAAACGATCAATTACAGAAATTGAAGTGAAGACATACAGAGCCTCTAGATAGCGCGGCCTGCTCCACAGCACCACACAACCAAGGCTACACAGAGCTCCTCACCCATCCGGTTTCCCCGTTTCACCAAATGCTGCATGGGTCTTTGGCTTACTCAGCTCTCGGTGAACCCTCCTCTTCCCCTCTAAAAGCATTCATAGCATCTGCACAGTAAAGAAAACCGCAAAGAAACAGCAAAGAAACAGTAAGGAAACAGTCAAGAAAACGTTTGCCGATCGAATCCCAGAATTGGTCCCTGACACATACTGTTTTCCCAGTTTTTTTGCCCTGTTTCACCTTTCCAAATTGAGGGGTTCGTTTGAAGGTGGGTATTGTGTAGATTGAACCTTGTGTTGAATTAATGTAGTCATTTAATGTAACCCTCCTTTTTCAGTGCATTCGTTCAAACCTGTCATCCCATCCCCTGTTCTTTTAATGGCGGTGAAGTGAAAAACAGCTGGCAAACTTGTCAGTGCACGAGTGAGTTTCGCATAGTTCTCATTACAATAAACACCTTTTTTCATGCCAATTTACACGCGCACACAATCTCTCTCTTCCTCTATGTTCATGCAGAGCCAGACACGTTTTGTTGTTTGTCAGCGGCTGTAAACAAATGCAGTGACATGCATAAAGGAAAACACAGAAGAACGACTTCATCCTTGAATCTCCAAAATAGGTTTAGTAACCTCCTGGCAGCATAGAGAAAAACACCTACGGTTGCTAATACAAAATACAATCTGGAAGTGTTCTGTTACATGAATTATATGAATTCAGCAATTGCCATTAATTCAGCAATAGCCATTCATATTGTGGACCTTTTGGTGTTAATCAGTGTCAAAACCTTCTAATCCAATCTCAAATCCAATAATCTTGGATTATCACTTCCGGTGCAGGGTCAACAACACAGTTTCTATTCAGTAGTCTTCGTAAACGTTCTTTTGGCCCTCAGCCTATCCTGCCCTCCTAACTGTGTTTTATTTCATTGTACTATTTAAACTAAATAGACCATCTGCCACAAGAGTCGGCATACTTTCTGTGTGCTCTATCTTTTTATTTGTATTTTGCCCTGTGAGAACAGCTGTACTTATACTTAGTTTGTTCCCATGGACACATTCTACAACCTCCATCACCTCTCAATCATTCATATATACACCCGACAGAAGCAGGGGAGAAAAGGTCTGAGGCCTACCCTATTTTGGATTTGGGAATGTTGAAAATATTTGTATCCTATGACTCCCCTTTGTGTTTTCCCTTCATTCCAGTTTGATGCAGTCGCATTGTAATTATCAGTTTGTTGGGGAAGATCTGACAGTTGCCCCAGGATGCGGGAGAAGAGGTGATTGGTTCCCCAGTGTTCTGTAACATCCATTAGGAAGCCATACAAAGTATTTCATTAATAGTTTTTTGATTCGTTTTGATGCTGCATTGTGACACATGGTTGGAGCTTTTTTGGAAGCTCTAATAGAAGTATTACTGAAGCAGGGTTGAGCGCTAGTAGAAGCACAGCTGACAAATGGTTTGAGCCCCAGTTCATACTAAAACAGTGTAGCCAATTAAACATATTAATGCTTACAGTCATTTGCCTGTGCTGTAGGCACAGCTTTTGGTTTGTCTGAAACACAACCGTGACCCTTGACTTTTCACTACAGGAACATAACCAAGAGACGTCCGCAGACAGTCACAGTAGATTTTAGTTTTATGTGTGTTGATGTTGTCTGTTAAGTGCAGTAGAAGGAAGCAAAGAGCACAAATCAGGGAGTATGAAGTACAGACCTCGCGTGTAGTTGATGATGGTGTCAATCATCCCATAACAATGCATAATGAAAAAGTTCAAACATCTATTAAGAAATGTGTGCCCATTTCTAAAGAAAATACATTTTAAAAGTACATATATCTGAAGTAAATGAAGTGTCTTAGGTCCTGTGTCCTCGGGTCAGGGTTTCCAGCCCCGACACAGAGAATCACCCCCATAGCACGATGCCCTCGCCACCATTCTTTACCATATGGATGGTGTTAGCTTGGTGATTAGCTATACCTTGTCTTCTCCACATTTGGAATTCAGGCCTAATAGTACAATTTTGTCTCATAAGACCAGGTAATCTTTTTCCACATGCACTCAAACTCCTTCAGAAGGCATGTCATATGCCTTTTACTCTGGAGTGCAGTCTGTCTAGCCACTCTACTATAAAGGCCACCGTTGGAGGCCAATCAAGTACTAGGGACCCTCAAGGATGATCAAAGAACACAGGACAGATCTGAGCTCAATTCGGAGTGTCAGGCTGACGGTCCTGAATACTTATGCCCATGAAATTATTCAGGTTTTCATGTACAATAAATTGGTACCTACTTAAGAGTTTTTTTGATGTGTCATTATTGGGTATTGTGTGTGTATTGATGACAAAGAAGTGATGTATATTCAATGAGTTATGAATGAAGTTTATAACACAACCGAATGTGGAGAATATGAAGTGGTCTGAATGCTTTCCAAAGGCGCTGTCCTTGTCTAACATTTGCATTTACCTTCCTGGAAACCGTCAGGACATCTCCTTATCAAACAGTAATGGCTGGTGACAGGGTAAACGGGTCCTAGTTTAGTGCCAATGGTTATCTTTTTCATCTGTCCGGAAGGGGGATGGGGGGGCATGGCTCATTGATTAGTTGTTAATGAGATGCCGTGACAAGAGTTGTGGGTGTGTGTACTGCTTGTGGGCACACACACACACGTGCACACACAGACTCTGACTCTCAAACACACACACACACACACTACAGTCACAATGTTTACGCCCACTGGGGCATTAGCGGGACGTGTCTTTGTGGCTAAATGCTGAACAGAAGTTCTGGGTAATCATCCCACTGTTGTGTGTGAGAGGATCAGCCAGACCAACCAGGGCCCTCGGGGTGACACACACCAGCGGCTTTCCCCTTCCCCGACGTTTCTTACTTCCCTCTCTTCCCCCTGTTTCTGACGTTTCCTACTTCCCTCTCTTCCCCCTGTTCTGACGTTTCTTACTTCCCTCTCTTCCCCCTGTTCTGACGTTTCTTACTTCCCTCTTCCCCCTGTTCTGACGTTTCTTACTTCCCTCTCTTCCCGCTGTTTCTGACGTTTCTCTCTTCCACCTGTTTCCCCTGTTTCGGCTGTTTCCCAGCGTTTTACCCTACAGTTCTATAGAGGCATTGACTTAGTTGGCTAGAGAAAGAGACAGGAGAAATGAGGATGAGGAGAAGCGAGTAAAAAAGATCTATTGGTGTCAGAGCTACAAGCCAGAACTATTGGTAATGGCTACAGGTCAGTATGGAACTGGCAGATCTAATTGGTCATGGCTACAGGTCAGTATGTCTCTAACAGATCAAATTGGACATGGCTTTAGGTCAGTATGGCACTAACAGAACTATTGATTATGGCTGCAGGTCAGTATGGCACTAACAGAACTATTGATTATGGCTGCAGGTCAGTATGGCACTAACAGAACTATTGATTATGGCTGCAGGTCAGTATGGCACTAACAGAACTATTGATTATGGCTGCAGGTCAGTATGGCACTAACAGAACTATTGATTATGGCTG
>JACXGK010004916.1:0-35515 GCA_016801125.1 Novumbra hubbsi
AGAGGTATGGCCACCCCTTTGAGCCTGGTGCCTCTCTAGGTTTCTTCCTACACTCCGGCCCCGTAGGGAGTTTTTCCTAGCCACCGTGCTTCAATCCTTTTGTTGCGTGCTCACTGGGGTTTTAGGCTGGGTGTTTTTGTAAAGGCACTTTGTGACAACTGCTGTTGTAAAAAGGGCTGTATAAATAAATTTGATTGAATTTGATTGATTATGCCTTCATGAAAACAACAACAAAACAGCTGTGTCAACAAAGTAAACATTAATGATGTGTGTGTGTGTGGCTAGTATTTGTAGAGAGACACAAAATACACAGATACCACACATGTTCACAAACACATAAACACACATAACCTGACACACACACAAACAAACACCTGAGTACACAAAACAAACACAGAAAACATTCACTTCACAGTCCCTCAACATGAAAATACAAACAATTGACACAAGTTGCAGCATGGTAATGATTTAAACAAAACCAATTGTATAATCAATGTTACTATTTGAGTTTGGTGTGCTACAGAGGGAAAACCCATGGAGCTAAAGTGTGAATGTTTGTTCGCTCAACAGACTTTGGTCATATTGACCAGTATGGTCAAGCGATCAATTGGTAACAGTGAGCATTGTGAGATCATAAAAAAATCCTATCAAAGTAAAACGTGTACTTTGTGATATCAAGATGTACTTCAATGTAAAACATTTCTTCTACGTGTTTTGTACTAGAAGTGGTGAAATATTACCAAATACTTGAGTGAATAGTATCGACGTGTCTGGAAAAAAACGGTAAAATGCTCTGTTGCTTGTCGGTGGTCAGTGGTGTTTGTTTTAAAACCAGTGCTTTTGTTTTTGCATTGATTTATTAGTCAAATCCTGTGCTGCACAAAACAGATTAAAATAAATTCTAAACAAATTCAATCTCTTAGGGTGTGGATTTTGAATCATCGTCGCTGAGGTGGCTGTTTGAGTTTATATGATTGAGGTCATCTCAATATCCAACCTTCCCTAGCCTGGCTGTCATTCTCAATGCACGTTGGTGATTAAAACGTTTCAATTGTCTCTATGGCAACCCGTAATTCGATTTCTCTTGCTGGTATCGTTGCCGTGGGAGGTACAGCCCTTGGGGGGAAAAACGGACGCCCGTCGTCGCTAAGCCAATGGCTGCCGGAGTTTACTACATTTATTTGCATTACAGTCGTTGGCTATTCAAGTTTTGAATCCAGAAAGAAATACTATAAAAGGGGAAAGTGATGCCTCTCATTCCAGCCTGGGGTTCTGTCGATACTTTACAGATGCCAGATTTTGCTATTGATTTGTTAAGTCACCGGGCCTGTTATTTTGATTGCTCATTTGCATTTAAATAATTGTTCAGCTTCTATTAACGAATGTGGAATTAGCCTTGTGGACAACCTGTGACGTAAACCCATTCAAACCCCAGGGGCCAGAAATAATGGTGAAATGCCAGTGTCTCTGAAAAACGTTCAAACACAAACCCTTTGATCTGATCTTAGGAAACAATGTTTTAAAACATCCGGCAGAGCTCGTCCCTTTTCAAGACGGCGTTTAGGGCCTCCCTCCAAGCAGATCAGAAGCCAACGGACAATCCTCTCTCCCTCCCACCTCCTGTGCTTTAGATCCGACCGCCTCAGGGACGAGGAATGTTTGCCGCTACCGCTGTATGCGCCACGATAGATCAGCCACACACACACGCACACACACGCACGACGAGTGATTGAGGAGTGTGCGTGGGGGGAGAGGGCGAGTTAATTGCAGCGTGTCCCGTGTGATGGATGAGGGTAATAATGTCGGGGGAGTGAACGTGCCCCGGTCACCAGACACACCGAGGCCCCGTCCGGCTCAGCCGCCACCTCACTCAGCCCGGCTGGGACGCCGCGGTCCGACGTTTGGCCGCGGCAGGAGGCGTAAGACGCTGTGAATCAGTGTCACCTGGAGATACCAGGAGACGGGCCGCGACACGAGGAGAACAGAACAGGGCCGAGGAGGGGCATCAACCCAGCAGGAGGACCGGTATGCTCCGGACTGCTCCCCACACAGTGACCTCCTGCGGGCTACAGGTGTGCGTGTTGCAGACCAGACTGCCGGAAACAGACACCATGGGGGTGGCATGACATGGCATGAGGGCCCGACGTCCTCTGGCACCGTGCAGCTCGATTGGCATCCGCCAGAGTACACCGGAGTTGGCAGGTCACCGTGGTGCTGAACGTCATGCCGCCGGCAACATCATCCGGGGTGACCGGTTTCGGCGGTGGGTCAGTGACGGTCCGGGGAGGCATCTCCGGAGGCGTCAGACCGGTTCCACGGAAAGCCGAGTGTAGTTTCTAAAACCGGCAGACACTTTGCCCCTCCGTGGTTAGACACCCCTGCCTTGGAGGTTCGCTAGCCAACCGTACCCTGACCGCAGTTGGGTTTATGAGATTAAATCCTCAGACCCGTCGTCAGAACATACGTTGGTGCAGTGGGCCCCGAGTTCCTCCTGGAGCAGGACAATGCCCGGCCTCACAGGGCCAGAGTGTGTAGGCAGTCCCCCAGACCCGAATGTAAGGGAGAACCTTTGTTATGTATCGACGCATCTGACGCTGACGAGTCGCACCACAGACCATCCAGGTCATTTTTGTCCTCAACAAATTACACAATGTACAGGAAAGATTTGGATCTTTCATATATTCCGTTCATAAAGCCCCGACGTGGGTTTTGAGCAGTGTACTTTAACAGCTTCAACTCTCTCCTCATGCCGGGTTTGCTATCAGCGTCTACAAACAGGAAGAAACATGTTACCGTCGCCTCGTCCAAATAGTAGGGCAACCAAAACTACGCGATCAGACACGCGTATCTCACATTCATTCTTGGCCTGCCACGATGTACCCACGGTTGCCTTGACGAATATCCACCGCGAGAACGGGTCCTCAGTGCACCGACCGCTGTGTCCTCAATTCCCCCACATTCCGGGTCTCAACCGACATGTTTAAACGTCTACTAAATCCAAATCACTTAGCGGACACTCGTTTCCAGGGAGACCACAGCGAGCCCATGCATTCTAATTCCCGGGGTGTCGTGGGAGTCGAACCCCATAAACCGTCCGTTGCAAACGCCATGTTCTTACTACGGGAGCCACCGAGGACCGCCTTAAATGACCGCAAAGTGTCCAGAAGGTTTCGGGAAGACCGTTTTAGTGATTCAGGCGTTTGTTGTTATTAAACATCGGAATAAATCAGTTTGACAGCTCTGTAGAAAATTAAAACAGGCACGGCCATCTAACACCCAGCTCCTTTCCTCCTTATACCTGAAGGGAGAAATGACTCCGCCCACAGGTAAGCAGGATGTCCAGGTGAGGACAGAGGTGCCCCACACAGCTTCACCATACATACACAAAAATGAGTTTGCTTTTCCAATTAGTAAGTCATTTAATTTGAAAAAAATAATTCGTTATTATCTACAAAATACACATTATTAAATTCCCAACCCACCAAAAATACAATAATCATAGTAACCCAACATAATTCCAATCGCAAGGCTGGCTTGTGTGCGCGTAACACAGAAACATGTACTACACTCACTCAGGAACCCTGTGAATAACGCTCTCCCATTTACACACGGCACAGCACTGCCCCCAGTGGCCAAACGGGGTAACGCATCCTGGGACAACTCTGTGTGCCAATGACCTCTGTTCCACCAGAAGTGTACACTCGTTCACTACACACAAAACTAGAAGCAAGATTTTACACCACGTGTCTCCTAGTAGTCATTCATGTTCTTATTACATAAGGGATGTGAACAAGTGTACACTTTGGAGTAAGGGGATACGAATGGGGCAACGGCCTGAATCCCAAATGATGCCATGCTCTGGGTCCCAAATGCTCTGGGTCCCAAATGCTCTGGGTCCCAAATGCTCTGGGTCCCAAATGCTCTGGGTCCCAAATGCTCTGGGTCCCAAATGCTCTGGGTCCCAAATGCTCTGGGTCCCAAATGCTCTGGGTCCCAGTTGTGAAAGGGGCAGCGCTGATTAAGGAACACAGTTTTGTTCGGGATTAAACCCAGCAGAGATACGGAACAAAAAAAAACTCCTGGTTGAACCAAATTCAAATCAATCGCCAAACTCGGTTTAGGTCAAACATAACATTCCCCCGTCACAGCACTCCACTCATGACACATTCACCCGCGTCCCTGGTGGATGAGAAGAGCTGTGCACAAACATTTGTGTGGAATAGGTGTGTGTGTGTTAATGGGTTTTCTAAAGTGCCTTTAAACAGCAGTGTCTTCCAGGTTCCATTATACACTAGACCTCTAACTCACAGTATCAGTGATCTCTCTCTCCCAGACTGCCTCCCCAGTAGCAAGGCTCTTGGTCATGTCGGGGGGGGGGGGGGGGGTTTATACGGTCGGGTCCTTACTGCACTTCTGATTATCTCGCCTGAACAAAAAGGCAACACACAACATGTAACGTAGGTCCCGTGTTTCATGATGTGTAAAACGTGACCCCCGGAAATGTTTCCGTCCTGAGGACGAGGTTGTCTTGAGCACCATGAGTCTAGTGGAATACAGTGTTTGTCATGTAACTCTGAACAATCTTTGACAGTGTTTAATGTTGCGGTTGTGTTTTTGTTCAGCGCAAAACCGAATCTGTTTACAAACGATATATTTCAGATGGCCCGTAACATATAAAACAAAATGGGTGACAGGTACAGACACACAACTGAAGGTCATAGCACCAAAACATGGACCAGAGTGGGCTTGGGGGGGGGCCTCAACTTTCACATCTATGAAATGAAACGAGACTAAATCCTCCCAGTGCATCAATAGGTACCTCTGTCTGAAAAGCATGCGATGGCTTGGTAACCATGGTGTTACACCCTGTTAAGACGCATCCCTTACGGGATGAATAGGTACCCGATGTCCCTCCCACACAATGTATCACAGAGGATGAAGTGGGGCTCATGAGACTCCTACAGCCGGTCACATGACTGTGTTGTTACGATACAAAGCATCCCTACAGAGCAGAAACAGGGCATTGTGGGTTAGTTTTAAACACACACAGATCGAGTCAAGGAACTGGTCCCTAATGTCACTTCAAAGTCCGTCGGTTGCTGGAGAACAACCAAATTGCAGCGGTTCTTTATTCAAATTATGGGATGCTTCTGAAATGAATCATGACCATGTCTGCCCTCGACGAGGACCGTTCCATGAGGTCGCAGTTGGACTGGTGTTGCATTGGCTGACTCACCCAGTCGATGAGGCGGTGACTCAGCCAATGGCCAGGGGGTTTACTGGGAGGAATCAGCCAATGGCCAGGGGGTTTACTGGGAGGAATCAGCCAATGGCCAGGGGGGTTAACTGGAAGGAATCATCTAAGATAGAATGAGTTTTATTTTTCCAGTGATCTTCTCATTCATCTAGAACGTTCCATATCCTGTATTACATCCAGGCCTGTTTGTGATTGGTGAAGGATGGTGGGGGGGGCGGCGTGTGGCCAGTTCATTGGTTGAACTTGGCCGGCATGAGGGGTTTTAGGGGGTAAAGGTCGAAGGTCCCATGCTCAGGAGATGATGACGATGCCAAAGTTGTTCTTCAGCTGCTCGAGGAAAATGAAGGTGAGCACTGTGTGAGGGATCAGACGGATCCCAGCCGGAACAAGACCCTGCAAAACCATTGGCCAGTTAGACAAGACCCTGCAACGCCATTGGCCAGTTAGACAAGACCCTGCAACGCCATTGGCCAGTTAGAAAAGACTTCGACATGGAAGACCTATAGGGGCCTGATGGGGGTGGTGTCAGGACGTCCATGGAGGTCCCATAGGAGGTGTTATGGAGGTGTTTTTTTACCTTGTAAAAAGCCAAAGGGCCCTCCTTAGCAGTCACTCTCAGACACTGGAGAACTCCCTGAAACATAAACACACAGTTACACACTTTAAGGACAAGACACTGACAGACGCAGAGACACAGAGAGACAGAGATAGACTAAGAAAGAGAGAGACAGACAGACAGATGTAAGGTAGGAAGATCAAGTGAAGAAACAAGATGAAGGGATGATGGAGACGTGAGCGAGAAAAGGACGGAAAGAGGCAAAGGTGATCCAACTCACGGAGAATTCCCCTTTAGAGTTCATCAGCCGGGTCTTCATGACGTCCAGAGGCTGACACAGGAAGGTGGCGCAGCCCCCCTACAGACACACACAGCCTGGGTCACACAACCTCCTTCTGGCTCCTTAACCAACCGACCGCCACGTCCTTAGCCGCATGACCAATGGGAGACGGGGATACTCACAGCGATGAAGCTGGACAGGAAGTGGGTGAGGATGTTATCGCCCATGACGCCCGAGGACAGCACCAGCTGCTTAGCCTGGTCGTAACACGCCAACTGCAGAGAGGCGGGCGGAGAGAGGGGGAACCGTTCAGCAGAGAACCACCCACACACGGTCCCACCGTCAACCACAGAACGGAACCCTAAACAACCTGTACGTTGACCGACTGACGGATACTCGTGATGAACTCAATTTCCCAGGGTGCTGTGCGGTCGTACCTGTCCCACGGTGACCAAGGCTCCTCTGCTGGAGGCCATGGTGGCGCCTGAGAACAACTTCCTCATCCCCTCTACAAACAGGTCAGAGGTCACACGGACAGGAAGTGAGGTAAGATCAGGGGGGCCGGGGAGCACAAAACTTAAAAAAAAACTAAACTATAATTATATTCAACAAACGTTTTGCAAATGTATCGCTTATGGTTTAATCATTTATATAAAGAATATTTAGACGTAGAACATTGGCTAAAGAAAAAATATTTTTAGGACTCCTCAAGTCTGAATGTGGAAGAAACATCACAAATCCATTCTTACCTTCCCTGAAGACTCTGAAAAGTCCATCCACAGCATGTCTGTAACTGAGAGAAAGAGAATGAATATCCCCACAACAGAGAAATTCTGCTAAACAAACCACACGGCCTAAACTCAAGAGAGGACATACTTTCTCCTCAGCTCTGGAGGTAGTTTCACATCGTTCTGCATCCTGAGGGGACAGAGCGTGTGTTACTGAGAAATACCGATTTATAACAACCAGATAACCCCTTTGGACGTCCTGTAGCGGAGATCAGTGTAGGTGTACTAACAGGTTAACGCACCTGACATTCACCATGTCTGCCGGAGTACCAATGAAACCACCAGTAAAACCTACAAGCAGTGAGACAGATCAGTGGGAGACTTGTGGTGTCGGTGTGTTCCTGTTTTACTACACAGGGGAGGATGGCTAATTTACACACACCAAAAGGACCCCACTGTTATAGTAAAACCAGGGAAACAATACCAACATCTGGATGGTCTTCAGTTTCTACTGAATAAGAGTTTGGGTTATGTTTGGGTAATAAGTTTTAGGACTTACGGCTAAAGTTTGTTTATGGTAGAATGGTTATTATTAAAAGGCAGAAAATCGGCAGGCCTCAACTTGATAGTAAAACCACTGTGTGTGTGTGTGTGTGGGGTCCTACCTCCGAAGGCCCCGAGTAGTACTTTCTGGTAGAAAGGCATGGGGTTGCCTTGGTTACTACTGCCCAACATGTCCCTGACTGTCTCATAGATCGCAAACCTGGTTAGAGAATAGGACATCTACAGAGGGAGGAGGGGACGAGGAAATAGGGAGGAAAAGAGGAAGGAAGGAAGGAAGGAGAGGGATGAGGAGAAACAGTAAGCAGGCAAACACTGAACTGAAGTATCTCTACGTAATGGCAACACTCCACCACTAGAGGGCAGTCTTCCCTCTTCAGCCGTGTCAACAGGACGCGTCAACACCCAGCCACTTTCCACTAGAGCGCTAACAACATTCTCTTACAACAATCCTAACCATAACTATTATAAGGGGGGGGTGGGGGGGCACCCTGTTCCTGGGGAGAACCAGTACGAGCGGGTTTTACCTTTGACCTCCTACCTGGAAGAACACACAGTGTGTAATACGATGGGTGACTGTATCAATGGATTGCTCAAATCTCATTCTCATTCTACAGATGTAACGTAACATTTCTTTACATTTTAGTCACTGACCGTTCACAATCATTCACTCATGCAGAGTGAATGACAGTTTTATATAAACTACCATTAAACAGATTTGTGGGAGGGACTAAGAAATCAAAGAAACAAGAATAAAATATCTTCCTAGCATTGCCAAACAGGAACCTGCAAGTAAGAATCCCACGGTGTGTTAGGACAGAGCATCGAGTCGTCCCGAGCCAGCCTTGATAGGACAAAAGCCCGGCAACAGAATTCAGCATTTTATCCTGCTGACGTGCAGAAAAGCACTACGGGGCCGAACACAACTCCTTCTGTCCTGGAGTCTCCGGTTACATCCACCGGTGGCACGGCAACGAAACCGGAGACTGCGGAGGATGAAGAAATCCCGATCAGCCAATCCCTCTTAGTTCTCCCTGACGGAGGCAGGGACCGGTGAGCGAGGCGTCTCACTGGCCGCTTTCCCTGTCCGTCTCCCACCGACGACCCGTACCTGTCTGCAGAGGGACGCGCTCAGTCCGTTGTAGAGAGCCAGCGCTCCGTCCGTCCTCACCACGTGACGGGCCATGCCCACCATGCCCAGCCGGCCCTTCTGCTGGGTCTGCAGGTGGACCTGCACACACACACACCATCATCATCATCATCATCGACGTCTCTTCATCACAGAGTTAATATTGTCTCTCTCTCACACACACAATCATCATCATCATCACTGACGTCTCTTCATCACAGTGTTAATATCGTCTCTCTCTCTCACACACAATCATCATCATCATCACTGACGTTTCTTCATCACAGAGTTAATATTGTCTCTCTCTCACACACACAATCATCATCATCATCACTGACGTTTCTTCATCACAGAGTTAATATTGTCTCTCTCTCTCACACACAATCATCATCATCATCACTGACGTTTCTTCATCACAGAGTTAATATTGTCTCTCTCTCTCACACACAATCATCATCATCATCACTGACGTTTCTTCATCACAGAGTTAATATTGTCTCTCTCTCTCACACACAATCATCATCATCATCACTGACGTCTCTTCATCACAGAGTTAATATTGTCTCTCTCTCTCACACACAATCATCATCATCATCACTGACGTCTCTTCATCACAGAGTTAATATTGTCTCTCTCTCTCACACACAATCATCAGAGTTGATATTCTCTCTCTCCACTGGTTCTCTCTCTCTCCCACACACACACACAAACCGCCCGAGAGCCTATATGTAAAGGTGACTGGTGATCCAGTAGCCTATTAACCAAATTAGACCTAATTGCATAAACACAGCGCAGTCTAAACACCAGTCTTCAGGAGTATTTACATACACATCCAGCGCAGAAGTATTCAGCTTTGACAATACATCAGGGATAAGTAAATATGCTGGCTGGTTTTCTTCCAGTGCATCAATATAGATCGATGACGTCTGTTGACAAGTGAGCAGTGACGGAGCAGTGACAAAGCACCGAGCAGTGACAAAGCACCGAGCAGTGACAAAGCACCGAGCAGTGACAAAGCACCGAGCAGTGACAAAGCACCGAGCAGTGACAAAGCACCGAGCAGTGACAAAGCACCGAGCAGTGACAAAGCACAGAGCAGTGACAAAGCACCGAGCAGTGACAAAGCACAGAGCAGTGACAAAGCACCGAGCAGTGACAAAGCACAGAGCAGTGACAAAGCACAGAGCAGTGACAAAGCACAGAGCAGTGACAAAGCAGTGAGAGGAGAAGCACTGCCGAGGAGGCTGTTGTACAGTGAGCACTTGTTAGGTTACGGACTTGCAGAGAAAGGATCCAGCTTGAAATGGATCCTGTTTGTCTTCTCTTGAAATTGAAAACCACAATTGGATCAGATAATCAGGAACGCCATTTACTCCACCCAAGCACCAAACAATTCTCATGACAGCCTAGAGAGTAACTCCTTCTGTAGCCTGCACCAATGACAGCCTAGAGAGTAACTCCTTCTGTAGCCTGCACCAATGACAGCCTAGAGAGTAACTCCTTCTGTAGCGCCCTTCTGGGGCGGTGAAATCATAGATGTCACAGATGTGACTTAACGCGCATCTTTCAGAAAGTGCAGTCCGGGGTCATTTGGAGGTCAGGATGTGTAGACCAGGGTCATTTGGAGGTCAGGGATGACACATCATAACCCTACAGTAGGACTGTGTGTAGTGCCTTATGTAGGCTAAATCAGACAATAGGTATTAATGTGTCGTCTGTCAACATTTTCCTTTATTCTGATATTCTAGAATGTGAGAGGCATCAGTATATTTAATTCGGTACAGCGTAAATAAACAGTAACTTATGTGTATTCTGTGTCCAGGACATTACCCCCTCCAAACGAAACTGGGCTGGATCAGTATAATTACATAGGGCTCGAATCACCTTGCCATTTAAGCACCAGCCATCATACAACAGCAGCCTTGTATTTTAAACGTTGGAACACCGCCCTGGGTACGAATCGCTCCAAGAGTCTTGCGAGTTGGACCGTAAACCTGGCTGTCCCTTCCAGTTCAACTGCCTGTCTCAACTCGCCCACATCGAAGCTGAAGTTTTAAAGATAATACAAGAGAGGTGTACGCACGCACACACACACGCACGCACGCACACCTCTAAATGAGAGAGAAGGGGATTCCACAACGTTTCCGCTTTTTGCTTAGTGGGCTGTTTAGTTTTAGAAACCTCGCGGTAGATTCTTGTCTGTCATTGGGATTAAATAGGTCGTCCCCTGCTCTCCGGGTGAACAGCTGGCTGACGAGTGGGCCTGCAGCCCCCGTACGTACTGAATGTATAGTATACGGCCACGGTGGGAGCTGCGTGGTTGATCCACACAACACTTACTTTGACTAGATCCAAAGGATGAGTACAGCACGCAGCCCCGCAGGAGGCGAGCCCGCCGAAATACCACCGCGACATCCGTTTCTCCGTCATATTTCCCCCTTCCGTTGCCCAGTGTCACTTCTGGTTCACTCGGTCGAATCCAATCCAGTCCCGCAACAAAGCGTCCCTGGGGCCCGGCTTCCTATCCTCCTCGAAACGCCGGCCGTTTGGCGCCGCTGGCGGTGCTCTCAAATGGCCCCCCGCGGGTGAATGCAGGATCACCTCGACCTTAATCTTCAAACATGCCGATGACTGCCGACGACACCGGAGGACTTTGGGCTGTGGTGCTCGTGCGCTCACACACCAGCCACATAACGCGTGCGCGTGTCAATGTTCGTGGGCAAATTTCCCGAACGCGTGATAGGAAAAGGAGGCACGCGGAGAGGGGGGTCGCGGCGAGTGCACGCGCAGCCAATAGCCTCCCTGGAACTGCTTCCTCGTGGTCAAGCACAGATCGAGACGGATTCAAAGGTCGCCTGGTGCCTGATCAACATATTTTCTGTAGCCTGTACGGCGCGTTTTGTTTTTCAACTTCCCCCAGTTTCTACAGGCTACGCAGCTGAGTAGGCAACCACGCATTCCCTGGGTTATTTCATCACTAGACGAACTACAACGAGGTTCTTAAAGAGACAGCGCACGTTACTCTGCCATCTTTGGCCCAACCAGATCGGAGCTGTTACTTTAAGAGGAACCGTTTCAAATTCATTGTTTTAGCACGTACGCGTTGTATCAACGCTAGTGTGATCTATTTCAAACATAGCTAATGTAGGCTGTGTTTGACATCGCTGTGAAACCGCACACATGTCAAAAGTTCAATATTTAACCTTAGAAACACAATTTTATAGTTCCCAGGCTGGTAGGCTATTTGTCTCTGAAGGTTTCTAAAGGCCCTGTTTGACAGTCTCACATTTTCCACAGTAGCACATCTGAGGTCAACTGCTGATCCTGCCCTGATCCAGAAAGAACAGATTCAAATTAGAGTGGTCTGTGGTCACGTCAGCAGGTTTAAAAGTTCATCAGGTTTTCTTGTGATTTGTTCAAAGCAACATCATTCAATCCGTACGTTCCGTAACATTGTGTCCTGCTGATCTCAGATGTGGTCTAAAGGGTTATCTGTGAAAATAGAGGATTAGAATTGGTCTGTCTGTTTAAACACAGACAGGCTGTACAAACTCCAGTGTTATTCAGGACACCGGTATGCAGGCTTTGGTCCAAGAAGGAGTTGCCAGATCACCTCACATACAATAGCGCATATATCCATTGGGTAAAAAAGCTAGAGCGTAAGCCTTTGTGTTTAAATAGGCGTCACAAACTTTACTGCTAAATATTGTGTGTGTGCGTGTGTGTGACTGATTTTCAAATGTGTTCCGTTGGAGCCACAAAACATACACATGTAGATTAAATGAGTGGCCTACTGTCGCTAGGCAAAGTTGCCGTGGTGCCTTGTTTTACGATGAGCGGGTGTTGCAACTTAGAGGGATTCCAAACAGGTCAAGAGCATGCACACACACAGACAGACAGACACACACACACATAAACAGACACAAAGACACAGAAACCCCTGTTGGGTGCCGAGAGCTGTTTCGAGCGCTGGACCTTTGGTCAGGATCTGAATTCATGAGGGGAAACATGCTCGCCCTTTAACACAGAGACTTTGAGCTCAGTCGGTTGACGTGACTAACTGGTCTAGTCTACCTATCTTGGTTCTAACATGGTTGGCTAATCTTGAGCCAACTATGTTATCTTTAACATGGTGGGCTAATCTTACACTGAATACATTGTTTTTACTGTGCTGGGCCAGTCTGAATCAACTGCATGGTGTAATTGTTTCTACATTCTGCTTCCCTGAACAAGAACTTAGAACCTCTCAGTTCAGAATTTGACCCCAATCACCCCCATGCTGTTTCGGTTGCTATAGAGAAAATTGTCCTACAGGGGTGCATCTCCCCAAACCCACATAGTTTTTTTGTTGCTAAAGAAACCCTGTATCGGGGTGTGTCTTGGCTGTACTATTTCTCTCCGCAAATTTTCCGTAGTTAAAACCCGGGTTTAGTCATCTGTTTCCAGATATGTGCAGGACGTGAGACTAGTTAGTTAGTTGTGGTAAACCAATGAGCGGCTCTCCTTTCCCTCTTGCTGAAAGACCGCTCAAGATCTTTGAGAAAAATGCGCCACCACTGACCTCCTGTGGATGGATGGGGAACTGCCGTTTGGCGCTGCGTCACAGCCCTCCGTGACATCATGGGTCATGGAGACCCCTGCTGTGAAGTGTGAAAGAACGTCTGCCGTTGCCGTAGTAATTGCCTGATGGCATCACGCTTTATGACAGCTACACACACAATCAGGCATGTATACATGGTTGATTGTTTTGGTTTATTAATCGTTACTCTCACAAGTGCACGTGTTACAAATGTGGTAGTCCACTCATTTGTAGCTGTCTCACGAAAAGCTGGCTCCTAGAACATATTGGCGAAAAATAATCACACAATTTAGAGGCTGTTTTAAGAAGATTTACTGAACAGGTTATTGCAAAACTGTCACACAAGGGCAATAGGAGGACATGACACTAAGCAAGGCCTGAGTAGAAATGCACCCGGACGCATTTCTTGGCCGTGCCAGATGTAGACTGGAACACCAGGCTAACTCAAAATAGTACTTGAAAGATTTTAAATAGTATTTGAACCAAAGTCTGGAACGCCCGTTGATAATAAAGCCCAATGTTGCTGAATGGAAGTACGGTGGGTAGAAATAGAATCTCCATAAACAAACCCAGGAGAATCATCAGCTTGAATCTGGAGTTCCTATCTTTGCATTCTATTTCTATGCTGTCATGCATGTCCTTGTGAAGGGTCCCAGTGGTGGCTGATGTCTTGGCACATGTTATACAGACAGACTTTGTCTGGGTTCTGTACACTCTCTTTGTGTAGCAACACACACAAACACACACACTGCCTACGCTTACACACATACACTTCACATACACACAATATTTCCACACACGAGATCTTGCACAAACAACACACACACACACACACAAAGGGAGCCGTGTGGAATTTGCGAGGAGTCAGTTATGTCACGTTAATAAATATGTAGCTATTTACTCGACCCACGATGCATTTCACCTCCCACGCTGACACACGTGCATTACACATCGGACTTTAACAGGCAAATGTAGGAGAGACTATACAGATTGGGAGGTACTGAGTTATTTAATGCATCTATTACATTTGCCAAGACGACATTAACACACGCATCACAAATCAGTCAGAACATTTAAAAACATGATGGTGCTACTAAACAGTAATCAAACTAGTTCAAACTGGAAGGGGTGAATTATCCTATGGGTTTTCTTATAATAATATTAGACTTTTCCCATTTACATTTTGCCCTGTGTGACCGTGTTGTTCATCACAGGACACAGGACACAGGACACAGGACACAGGACACAGGACACAGCGCAGCGAAAAGCATCGCAGTGAAGAACGGAAGTTAGCGTTCCATCTCTGGATGAATCCGGAATGCCTCGATGTTCCCGTCCGCTTGCCTCCCGCTGACCCCGGCAACAAACATGACCCCGGCAACAAACAGGACCCGGCAAGGAACAGGACCCCGGCAACGAGGGCCCCCTGGTTCACACGTACTCCTTCTCCTCCATCACCACGGGCAGCGGGTTACTCCTCCCGCCGGCCCCGAATACAGGCGTCGCCCTGACGGCCTGCGGGGCGGAGCCGACATTCAGCAGGGCCCCGCCCACCAGCAGGAGGATCCCCGCCCCCCAGCCCAGGTACAGGGCGGGGCCCAGCTCTCTCTTGAGCGGCGCGGCCACGCCCGGGTCGTAGAAGTCCCGCACCACGGCGTACGACGCCCAGGTGACGGGCGCCAGGTAGAGGAGCCCGGCGGCGGCGAACAGAAGCCCGGCCACGCGGGCCAGCCGGGCCTTGGAGGAGTGGGCGCCGTCGCTCAGGCACGTGGTGCATTTGGCGCCGGCCACGCCCAGCAGGAGGGCGAGGAGGCAGAGGAGCAGGGAGAGCACGCAGAGGCAGCGGGAGGCCTGAGCGGAGGCGGGGAGGGCCAGCGTGGAGTCGTACGTCTTGCACTGGATCTCCCCGGTGCTCTGGGACAGGCAGGTCATCCACAGGCCCTCCCACATCACCTGGGCGATCACTATCTCCCCGCCCACGAAGGCGGAGACCCGCCACAGGGGGGCGGCGCACACCAGGGCCCCGCCCACCCAGCCCATCGCGGCCAGCAGGAGGCCGAGGAGCTGCAGGCCTGTCGACGCCATGGCGATGAGACGGAGAAGCTTCCCCCCCGATTCGGTTTGGTTCGGCGAATGGACGGCGACGATGTGGTTTCGGAGATGGCTCCTTTTCAAGATGGTTTAGAATCTACTCGGCTGGTTTTCGATACAGCTAAGAAACCTGAGATGTCTAGGACAACACTGGAAAACAGCCCGGAGACGTTTTCCCTGAGAAAGTATTCTTTACGTACATACGAGCAATGTGTGTTTGTCTTAGGTCTTTGTGGTCCGTATCCAGTGATTTACGTTCTGACAGAGTCTTTGTGGTCAACACTGATCTTGCCTCTGGCCCATTCTTAGATAAATGACTACAACAATAATCCTGCAGGAAAAAAATAATATTCTTTAAGTGCGTTTAATCCCCCAAAGCTTCTCATTGTCAAAATAATAGCAAACAATAAGCACATAATAAAACTTTAGCATATACCATGATAATTTTTTCAGAAAGCAACATTCTAGATTTAAGTTGATAAATCTGTTTCAAAAGGTTTCAAAGGATCCTTACTTTTTCCAAATCAAGTGTCCGAGGATTCTCTGTGTCTCTGCCACCTGAACGTCCCGTGTCACAGCGTAGAGGAGTCCTGTGGGGTCCTCTTGTCGTACAGGCAGACTGAAGCATTTGTCTCACCGTGGGATGGGAACAGCGCTCCACTGGACTGGTCAAACACGCTTACACCCCCTCCTGGGCACACACACACACACTCTCTCACACACACACACACACAGTACCATGTCAGCACACATGCATAACCGATTTTCAAAACAATGAAACATTATGTTGCACAGACTGACAAGGCTTTCACAAGGGTTGCTGTTGTGTGTGTATGTGTGTGTGTGTGTATGCATTTATGCCCGTGTTTGCATGCGTGTGTGTGTATGTCAGAGTTTCATTGAAACGATTGTCCGCTGTGTATTTATCAACAACAAGATTCTGTTGTGGAAACCACCAGCCCTAGGTGTCAGTTGTTCCTGTCAGTTATTTAGTCAGTTACTCAGTCAGTTAACAACTCCTTTGTGTGTTGACATTTTATTTTCTGCATTGGAAAGAGAAAGTGAAAGGACGGGGAGAACCAATGGGACGGACGTAGAGACGAGGAAGCAACACAGCAGGTTGTTGGAAATAACTGTGTGTCCTTTCTGTCTGACAATTGGCGACCATAACTGCATGTCTTCCTCTGCGAGTTGTGTGAATTTTTCGTGTCATGACTCGTGAGTCTGCCTTTTTCTTCAGGCTGAACAGAGATGGAACTGCAACGAAGTACGTTCTGAACTCACCTTTCTGGGGAGAAATCGTTAAGTGTCGTAATGTAGTACGCATTGAGTCACATATTAACACACTTCGTTCATATTAACACTCAATATTGGGTTGTTGTTTGACATTGTTTACAACTCACTAACATTTGTAAAATAACTACATGACGATGACTACGTGTTCCACCTCATCAGCTAAACGTGGAGGGGAGTATCCAGAGGAGTATCTACAAAGGACCCTGGGAGATGGAGTTCAAAGCAAATTTCAGTCACATCGTGCGGAAATAGTCAGAGCTGCAAATAAGAGTCCTGTTTATATGAGTGAGTAAACATAAAGCAACATCCTCAAATCAAATGTATTCCAATATAGCTCTCTCTCTAAATATATATTTACATACATGTATATAATATTTACTGAGGTATATACTTCCGCTCATAGCAGTAGTACAGTAAAAATCAATACAACATAGACTTGGTTATTTGTCATACAGTCAAATCAATTACAGTAGATGTTTTCCACCTGAGTCGCTGTCGTATTTGAGGAAACAGGGCGTGTCTTTACCTTGGCAGTGTCGACCAATGATGTGGAGGAGAGGGAGCGCTACAGATTCCAGTGGAGGAAGGAGGACAGGCAGAGGATCGTCAGCGATCGATTGGAGCTGGGTGTTGCCGTAGTGACGGGGGTGTTGATGGGGCTGTTCCCAGGGGGAGTTGTGATGGGCGGAGTTACGGGCTTTGTAATATGGTTTGCAACAGGAATGGTCAGGAACTGGTGGAGCCCCTGACCCACCCAGCAGGGCCAGGGGTCGTATGTAGGTAAACAAGGTGTGGTGTGGCTTCACCTAAACCCCTCAGTAGGGTGGAGACAGTGAGTGGGGCATTCACTCAGTGAGTGGGGCATTCACACTACATCAGACCTAAAAACACTTTCATTTAAAATGTAAACATTTAGGCATAGACCAGTTGACTCTGACATGGATTGTCACAATTATCATTCAAAGACTACTAGTTTTTACAGTAGGCTAGTAGATAAAAGACAATTAACTTATATTTCATCAACTCCCCAAAGAAGAAACAAACCTCTTCGTTTTAGTATAATTCACACGCTGTTGATGAATGTATGTGTGTTCATAGCCCTTCATCGCTAACTAAACAAATTTAGTTTGAAGCTAAAGTGTACACATCACACAAAATAAATGTAGGCTTAGAACAACGAAGACAAATATCTATGTCAGAACCAATGTTTAAGTGTATTATATTGAGTTTAAATCAATTTAAATGTTACATTCAGAGTCACTTTGGCAGACCCAGATTAAACCTAGTAATAAACTACAAATCAAATTAGAAACTCATTCGAGATTCTCATTGATATTTTAGCCATGGACTTGGCCTCATATGAGAAACAGGCCCTTAATGTACATCACTGGAATATGAAAGAGTACCTTTCGCAATTATTGTTTTCTGAATTCCCGACGGTCCCGAGTAATTGAGAAAGGCAGTCAATGAAAAGTATCTCTGGCTTAATGTGCTTCCTCAAAATAAGTTGACCAAGTATCCAGACGCATTTCCAGATCTCGGATGTCTAGCGTATCTTAAGAAGAAAAGATGGTATGCCACTTCACCACACCATGGCAGGAATGTCACCACACCGGTAACCATACATCAGCATGTACACACTACCTGCCGAAGCACAACTCCTCCCCTTTGTTTTGTCCGGATTTCCCGGAATCAGGAACTGTTTTGTCAAGAATAGGACAGAAACCAAGCAACAGCACATTTTAAGAGAGTCCCTATTATCTCGTTCCTCCATATTCTCGGACATTGCAGAACATTGGTCAGTGGATTTGTTTGACTAGCTGGGCCTGCTTCTGATATTGTCATTCGACCTTTCAGGAGCGAAATGGCCTCAAAATTCATCAAAGGTGAGTGGTTGTTGATCATGGGCAAATTACTGTATTTCAAATTATTGTTCTTCAAATCACTATATTTTATATTGTTGAATTTCTTTTCCGTCTGTACATGAACAACAACCTTACAACAACATGTGTATGTACATGTTGTGTGCACAAGTTTATTATTATTGTGAATGTTTTCAGCCTTTTCAGGTGTGTGGATTACATAATGGTTGATGTTATTTGTAATACGTCTGTTTTAAATAAAATCTCTAAAGAAACTATGAGCGTCAGGTCCCAAACTATCCAGAATGAAATAATAAACATTGCATTGTAGATGTTTTTGGTTGCGCTGTATCGCTGACTATTTTCTTCTAGATGTTATGTTATGTTTTTCTCTTTACGCGTCTTATGTTAAAGACGTGGTTCAGGTAATTCATTCATTAGTTGAATGAAAAAAGTGAATTTGTCAATTGAATGAAAAATAAAGAGTCTAATGTTGTGCGTGTGTGTGTCTTGTGTGTGTGTGTTTCTCCCCACAAAGAGAAATATGCTATTGCGTACCCAAGACAGTTATTTATTGATGGGCACAATAGCTGCAGTACTATATTATAAACCCAACTAAAACTGAAATTGTATTGTTGAAAAATAAAAATATGTCTAAAGAAAATAAACTAACTAAGATTGGCAACAATTTGGAAACAAACTGTGAACATTTAAGACAAATTGAAGTAAAAACTAATGCAAAAACACTGTAAAAACCCTGGGGTTCTCCACAGGTTCCCTGGGGTTCTCCACAGGTTCCACGTACATGAGGATAGTTCTCCTGGGAAGAACCGGAGCAGGGAAGAGTTCAACAGGAAACGCCATCCTGGGGAGGGAGGTGTTTAAAGAGGAGACTGGAACCGTGAGGAGTGTCATGGAGATGGGGGAGGTGGAGGGAAGGAGCTTCACTGTGATTGACACTCCTGGGATCTACAGCAAAGATCTAACAGAAGATCAACTGAATGAGGAAATGAAAAGGTGCATCACTCTCGCATCTCCAGGACCACACGTGTTCCTGTTAGTGATCCAGCTGGAGACGTTCACTCAGGAAGACACAAACGTTTAGTCGTGGATCCAGAAAAACCTTGGCGAGGACGCGTTGATGTACACCCTGGTGCTGTTCACCGGAAGAGAAAAACTAACCAGGAAGCAGTGGGAGGAGTTCGAGAGCACTGTCACAACCAAAGAACCAATCAGTGTGTGTGGGGGTGGGGTTTACACCCTCAACAGTAAGCCACAGGTCCAGTCCGCTCAGATCAGAAAACTACTGAGCAAAATAGAGGAGATGGTGAAGAGGAATGGAGGAGAACATTCTCTACAGGAGAAATACCAGGAGGCTCAGAGAAATATCAGAAAGGAGCAAGAGAGGAGGATGAAAAAGGAGGAAGCAAAGGACCAACAGAAGAGAAAGAAAGAAGAGGAGAGTAATGAGGAAGAGGAGAAGAGAAAAGAGACGGAAAATAAATCAGGGGAGAAGAATGAGAGGAGAAAAGAGGAAGAGGAGAGGAGGAGACAGAAAGAAAATAAGCTGGAGGAAGAGAAGGAGCAGAAGAGAAACCATGATGAAAGTAGGAGGAGACAGGTGAAGGAGAGACAACTGGAGGAGATGGAGAGGAAGAGAAAAGAGGAGCAGCAGAGGAGGACACAGGAGAAGGAGAGAGAGGAGAAGAAAAGACATGCACAGCAGCAGGAGGAAAGCCAAAGTCGTGAGTACATGATTCATATAATCACTGAAGAACCTCAGATGATTCATATAATCACTGAAGAACCTCAGATGATTCATATAATCACTGAAGAACCTCAGATGATTCATATAATCACTGAAGAACCTCAGATGATTCATATAACCACTGAAGAACCTCAGATGATTCATATAACCACTGAAGAACCTCAGATGATTCATATAATCACTGAATAACTTCGGGTGATTGATATGATCACTGAAGAACCTCAGATGATTCATATAATCACTGAAGAACCTCAGATGATTCATATAACCACTGAAGAACCTCAGATGATTCATATAATCACTGAATAACTTCGGGTGATTGATATGATCACTGAAGAACCTCAGATGATTCATATAATCACTGAAGAACCTCAGATGATTCATATAACCACTGAAGAACCTCAGATGATTCATATAATCACGAGAATCTCTTCATGAAAATAAAATCCTCTGTTTCCTCTGTTCCAATGTGGGTGTTTTTTTTTCACACAGAAACAGGTCCAGAAAACCTGAGGATAGTTCTACTGGGTCAAACTGGATCAGGGAAGAGTGCAACCGGAAACACAATCCTGGGGAGAGAAGCATTCAAATCCGAACCTTCTCTACAGTCTGTGACCTCTCGCTGTATGAAAGAGAGTGGAGTCCTGTCCGGAAGGTCGATCGATGTTGTTGACACTCCGGGATTCGATGCCTTAACTCAAACTAATGACGCGGTGAAAAGGGAAATGGGCCGGTGTATTGATATGTCCTCACCCGGTCCCCATGTGTTCCTGCTGGTAGTCAAGCTGAACGGTTCCAGAACGGCACAAGGCAACAATGTAAAGTGTATCGAGGAGATATTCGGCAAAAATGTAACCGAATACACCATAGTTGTATTTACTGGTATGGAACGCCTTGGCGGAAGGCCATTGCAGAACATTCCGGAGTTTCGTGAGGTGTTTTACTGTGGGTGCAGGTATCATGTACTTGATAATGCCAAAAGAAATAACCGTGAACAGGCTACAGAGCTCCTGCAGAAGATAGAGAAGATGGTGGCGGTGAATAGAGGAGCCCACTACACCTCAGTTATGTATGAGGAGGCACAGAGGAAGCCGTTGAAATGTGTAATCGTTTAGAGACTTCAAAATGAGAAGTGACCGTGACTGCTTAAACCGTTTAAAAACAAACAACCACATAAGCAGACATGTTCTAACAGAAATTATGTGTTTCTTTAGCATTTAAAATTATCCCCAGTCATTAGTTTGGCCACGTTGCAGGCTGCTAATGATCTTTTCTTATCTGTCCTACGGAAACACGTTGGACAATTGGATCTTTTTTCAGGCATGTAATGCAAAAGAACAACATAGGCAACATTTTACTAGAGAAATGGACATGTTTTAATCTTTATCTAGAGATTATGATGGATTAAACTTCCTCCTCTTTGGTTGCTACAGACAAAACACAGATTTGTTAGATTAGTTCTGTATTGATGTGGAACTTTAGAATTAGTAGAACGAAGGACTGGGTGGGTTTTTCTGAAGCTTACAAAACATGAGAAATTATTTAATAAATAAAACATGATCTCAGAAGGAGCACTGATACCTTCTCACGTAAAGCATTTTCAGAGAGGTTACATGAAAACACAAGCCTTTACCGTACTTTATTGAGTCATTCATTTACATGGAAAACTTGAATTCATGTCATCACTGAACGTACTAAACAAATAAATCAATGCACTGTCAAAACAGTTAAGGGAGTGGATTTAAGAAAAGGTTCATTCTCATATTTTCAGTGTCATGAAACGCAAAAAAGGATCGCAACAATTTAAAACCACTGAAATAGTCATCCATCACGTGTAAAACCACCAAACAACCGTGAGATCCACATGATCCATTTACAATCACCTGTCCCAATGGGATTCTTGGCCCCGCATCCCCCCAGCATGAGGCAGACGGCGGTCGTCCCGCTGGCCGCTGCCAGGAGCAGGAACACGACGCCCATAACCAAGAGTTCTTGCTGGATTTGTTCCTGGCACGCTATGACCAGTAAGACCACGCCCAATGTCAGGCACAACAATGTCATCGCCACAGCGATGAGCAGTTTTATCCTATTCTCCACAATCACCTTCTTCTTCTCCTCCATCTCCTTCTCTATCTCCACCCTCGCCTCTTCTTTTAACCTCCTCTCCTGCTCCTCCCGCCTTTGTTTCTCCTCTTCTCTCCTCCGCTCCTCCTCCTCCCTGATCTTCGCCTGGGCCCGCTGGTACATCTCGTTGGTGTAGTGCTCACCGCCGTTCAGATCCACCATCTCCTTGATCTTCTCCAGGAGCTCCGTGACCTGGACGGGGTCGTCCTCGGCGTCATTGTTGAACGAGTGGTAGCGGCCCCCCAGGGTATCGGTGAGCATCCGCAGCTCCTTGCACATCTTCAGGGAGTCCAACACCTCCTTCCCCTTCAGCTGATCCTTGCAACTGAACAACAGGAGGGTGTAGAAGGAGGCATCCTCCCCAAAGTTCTCCTGAATCCACCTGACGGCAAGCCTCTCCTCTTCCGTGTACCTCACGCCCAGCCTGATCACCAGGAGGAACGCGTGGGGGCCCGGCACGGACATTTTCACACACTCCTCAATTTCCTCCTTCAACTCCTCCTCCGACTTGGCCGTGTCGAAGAGGCCGGGGGTGTCAACGACGTGCACCTTGGTCCCGTTGACCACTGCGCTCTGTTTCTCGCACTGCCCCGTCACCGACGAGGGGGAGGAGTCCACTTGAAACACGTTCCTCCCCAGGATGGTGTTCCCCGTGGCACTCTTTCCGGCACCGGTCTTCCCCAGGAGCACGATCCTGAGCTCATTGGACGGACTTGGCCCTGCGGGAACGCCCACGCATACACGTCAGCGTGGCGCGTGGCAGAAACCCCCGAAACGCTCGTCTGGACGGACATGATCATCATTATTCTAAATTCATTGGCAAACTGTAACCATTTTGAATGGGGACTTAATTAATTAATTTGGTAATAACTATAATCTAAACAAGACTAAACGTCTTAGTTCAAATGGAGCACGTGCCTTCATGATCAGCTGAACTCCTCCCATCCGAACGAGGCGTTTTACCTTTCAAATCTCTGAGAGACTTACAACTACAAATATACTGTCAATCTATAAAACTGTCTGGCATTAAACTGTTGTGGTCCAAATGAAGATACTAAATACATTATTTATTCAGTGTGTTTCCCAGGATATCAGGAGAACCTAGCTTGCCAGTCATCTAACAAGGATGAAACAAGCATCAGGACTTTAGAAAGATGGATCTGGACTTGACCAGAGAAGGAAGAACGGTCCCCACTGGGTTGTTGTCTTGTAGGTAATGTTAATATCTTCTACAAGACACTGTCTTGTACTGGGAAGTCTGGGTGTCCTTCCACTACCCCGGAAGCCTCCTTTGTCTAACCAGGCTTTACTCTAACCTGAATCAGAGGCCTTCTCTGCTGGGTTGTGACCACCAAGAGATGCATCATCCACCAAGACTTCAATGGAGACTGAAAATAAATCATGGAATAATGTTAATTAAAGCCCAAGGCTAACGAGGCATTGTCATAATAGATTTGTTGTTTTTTAAAACCAGTCGTACTCACCGGGATATAATTTCTTATTTCCTGTCTCAGCTTTCGTTTCATGAAAACGTTCTGAAGCAGCTTAAAACAAAAAGGGATTAATTAATTTTTTTCTAACCAAATCAAACACTGAATGATCATTGGCCGGAAGCCGTTAATATAATCATTTAAAAGTGAATGTGAAAAATTTAACAACACAAATCATGTTTCCTATATTGAGCCATATAAATGGGAGGAGTGTATATTGGCTGTAACCACACCCCCTCGCCATTATTGGTCAAATATACAATAAATTGTCAATCATCCTGCGTTACCAGGGTGACCAGGTTATCAACCCTCAGCCTCTGGGCGTTTGGTGGAAATCACAACTTCTGTTATATTATGGATCCCTGGATCCCATGACACCCTTCTTCCTCTGTAACCATTTTGAATGGAGACTCACTCAATGAATTTGGTAATCTATTAACTAAACAATTAAAATAATATTAATAATCTATTAAAATATTCTGAATATTACCAGCTGGTATTGTACTGTTTCTCACGCTTCAAAGTATTTTTGGGGATATTTTGTGTTAGCCAACCATAGGAGACCATAACATCTTAGTTCAAATGAAGCACGTGCCTTCATGAATAGCTGAACTCCTCCCATCCGAACGAGGCGTTTTACCTTCCAAATCTCTGAGAGACTTACAACTACAAATATACTGTCAATCTGTAAAACTGTCTGGCATTAAACTGTTGTGGTCCAAATGAAGATACTAAATACATTATTTTATCTGTATATCAGTGTGTTTCCCAGGATATCAGGAGAACCTAGCTTGCCAGTCATCTAACAAGGATGAAACAAGCATCAGGACTTTAGAAAGATGGATCTGGACTTGACCAGAGAAGGAAGAACTGTCCCCACTGGGTTGTTGTCTTGTAGGTAATGTTAATATCTTCTACAAGACACTGTCTTGTACTGGGAAGTCTGGGTGTCCTTCCACTACCCAGGAAGCCTCCTTTGTCTAACCAGGCTTTACTCTGACCTGAATCAGAGGCCTCTGCTGGGTTGTGACCACCAAGAGATGCATCATCCACCAAGACTTCAATGGAGACTGAAAATAAATCATGGAATAATGTTATTTAAAGCCCAAGGCTAACGAGGCATTGTCATAATAGATTTGTTGTTTTTTAAAACCGTTCGTACTCACTGGGATCTGATTTCTTATTTCCTGTCTCAGCTTTCGTTTCATGAAAACGTTCTGAAGCAGTGTAAAACAAAAAGGGATTAATTAAAAAAATGTCTAACCAAATCAAACACTGAATGATCATTGGCCGGAAGCTGTTGATATAATCATTTAAAAGAGAATGTAAAGAAATGTAACACAAATCATGTTTCCTATATTAAGCCATATAAAGGGGAGGAGTGTATATTGGTTGTAACAGCCTAACCATTCTCTGTTACCAGGTAACCATGTAGTTTCCCCCACTGTGTGATGGTGTTACCTGTTTTACTGTTCTCAGCTTCCATCGTCCAGAAATCACCTCAGAATGTACTGTTGCTGTTGAATCACAAAATGGTGTGTCATTATTAACCACTGCTAAATTCACCCTGACTGACCACATCCAGGAGATGTTCATAGTCTGTTTAGTGTTATTTCAGTTTTTTGGTAATGGGATTTAGTTTTTCTAGATCTATGTCTAGATCTAAGCTTCGTTCTTTTTATTTAGCCACGCCCACAAATTCGGTCCACCTGTTTTCATCATCTCTTGCTTATTTATTTTAGTCCTTGTTCTTATTTTCTTTGTGAGGTATTGTTTGTTCTGACATAAATATAAAACGCCCTTTTTAAGTAAGTTATGTGTTTAGACTCTGACTTAGCCTTTGACTAAAGTTTTGATATTCAGCATGTTTTCTGACGACACCTTTAGCCTGAAACCTGGTCCATTCCTCGTATGGCTGGGCTCATTGCCAGCTCATCACTTACCCATGGCTGGGTCTCACTGCCAGCTCACCGATTTCCGAATCACAAACGCTGACTTGGAAAGGATATAGTGATGCATGCAATGAGCAATGGTGGTGATCGTCATCTTTTGGCACAAGAAGCAATGGTTTGCGGATGTCATCTGACGTTCCATGCACCGCGGACGGGATCCATGCACTGCAGACCGGATCCATGCACTGCAGACGGGTCTGCGGAACCAGAATGGTGTCCGCTGCAATGAATAGTGCCTAGGAAACTGGCACAGATGTGTCAGTGGCATAACACGTTTTATTGCGCACTGACCAGTTCGTTTAATTTTCTACAATACTTTTTTTTGCTTGAAGTTGCGATTTGATTTGCGATATGATCAACAAAAATGAACAAGTCATTGTACAGTGGTTTATAGCAGGTCTTTGGCTAAGTGATATGAGATTGGCTCTGATATTTCTTTTTGTCTCTGTGAACTCTTCTCACATCGATGTATGTTTGCTAAATATATCACATGTCTCAGCTCCTCCAATATAAAAATATAGTAAAAAATGTAAAGTTAGTAACCTACCTATGTAAACCGAAAAAACAGAAATGTTTACGAATTCATTTACTTTAAAAATGGGCGTTCCATGGGCATTTTTTCCCACGCAGTATATACCCTAGGTCTCTGTATTTTAGGCCATTCTAATTGTATATAAATAACGGTCTCCAACATTTTTTAAAAGGGTGCTCCGTTTGGTACTTGTTTAAAACCCGTTAGCAACGTTTTCCACATTTGCTATAGACTAACACATAAAAAAGACTTGTCATTTATCAATTCATTATTTATTGCTATGACTATGCATATTTAGAGTATTGACTAATAATCACATTACAATAACGAATTCTGTTATTTCCCGCACATTTCCGCAACCAGTGCACTGATTAGTGATGATGTTTTGGCTGGTCTTTTTGTTTGTTTTGTCAAGAGTGTTATTTGCAAGGGTTCATTTTCTAAATCCATCCTGCAGTTTCTCTCCATATGATTATCTTTGGCAGTTCGTACTACTCCGTATATTCCGTTTTTATAACCACCTTCTACAAGTTATTGACACATTTATGTCTAAAATAATAATTATGTGGGCTACTTCGGATAAAATTTGAGACGTTTAATCGTTGGAGGGCTTTTAATAACCACAAAAAAAGATACAAATTCATTCTGATTGAATCGTCCTGGCTCTTAGTTTGTATAACACTGCACCTGTTCCAACGCAACTTAACGCCAAACGTTTTAAACAGGAAAACATTTCAGGCAATGAACAAACAAACACATTAAACCATATGGATCCAATTGTGTATGTTAGCATTTGCAAATATATATATGCCACATTATGAATAGCAGCCAGTATTGTATTCCATCTGCTGTCTTCCAATGTGGAAAGGAAGAACAGATCTCCTAATTAATTCATTAATAATTAATTAATTAACTGGTGGTATATTCATTTTTTAATACAAATGTGTCTATCAAGAGGATGCGAGCCAACTGAGCCTAGTAACGTCACAGATTTGTTAAGACGATGCAATACATTCCAAGTTTGCGCTCCTAAAGCTTAGGTTAACTAGATGGGTACCCAGCGAAAAACCTATATATCTATAATATATATCTACATATATATATGTATATATTTCAGTTGTAAGGAGTATAACTTTAGATTAAAAAAGGGTGAAAACAGCATGAGGAATAATTGGTTCTACGTACTCACCAGAAAACCAGTGTTTGTTGAATGTTTGCGAGCTGGCTGCTCAACAGCTGATTACGGATGTTATGTCACACAGCTGCAATAAACGTACCCAGCCAAAGCGCTTGGATCAGGATCTCACCGCACAGCGGGTAAAGTTTGGGAACCAAGTCAGGCAAAACCATTTGGAAGGAGGGGTGTTCTGGTATTCACCTGCGTGACTATTGTTCATGCTACTACATCGTTTTTGCTTGCGTTTAGAAAAAAGAATGTCCTTAAGAAACACCCAAAAGGCAAGTGCCGCATTGTTTACAAGAAACAGTGTCTCATCAGACAATGATCGGCAGATGCAGGATTGACCAACACAGTAGCAGGATTCATTCAGAAATTTATGGAAACACTTTGTCAGGTCAGAAACAACAAAATGCGTCTTATCTTATTGGTGCTTTGTCAATTACCCCAAAACACACTGCCATAGAGACCAAGAAATGTCAGCTAAATTACAGTTAAGACCCAAGGGGATAGCATTTGGCCAACATACCAGTGCTAAGGGCTTTTCTAAGGCCCGATGAATGTATGTACATGTTGTGATGCAGTACAGAAAAGGTGCCCCTCCTTCCACTAAACAGACAGAGAGGATGAATATCTGCAGACCAGGGTCTGATGAGATTGGTCAACACAAGAATCCCTGCAACATCAGCCCATGAGGACACAGCCGTTCATTTCTGTAACACTGCTTCTCTGAGAATCAGAATATAACATGAAACATAGTTGAGAATAGGTTTGAATGCATTATTTCATCAGTCCATCATTTATCTTAGCATCCCAATAATAACCCAATAATCACACAGAGAAAAAGGTTTTGCCCATCTTATAAACACTTGTCGGTAGGGTATATATACAGTTACATGTTACAAATATAAATCTAAGTAATTATCTAAAGCAACTTACAATAAATGCATTCCTCTTAAGGTGTCTTGGAATAACAACATCTGACAATCATAATGAGTACACTTTCCTTCATCAAAGCCATTCGTTGGCAATGTCAGTGCCAGGGAATTTAAAGTTAAGCGATTACTTTTTTTCCTCAGGTGGTAGCGGTGGGTGTAGCGGTGGGTGTAGCTGATAATGCAAAGCAGTTGTGAGAAATCTATGCCTGTTATAAACACAACACAGAGTGCCAGAGAAGACACACACCACCATACATCCCCCCATGTGTTCTGTCCTTTTAAGGAGGATGTTTAGGACTATTTATTTTGGGAGAATGCCAAGGTAAACAAAGTCTGTGTGACTCTAAGAGCAGAAGAAGCCTGAAAGAGACAACATAAAGGACGAAAAACACAGAGAACCTCTAGAAAAGACATGCACTACATATTTGGGGGAATAAACATTAGGGAACGATTCTTCCACTGACTTGGATCCATTATAATTCTGCAAACCAGCCAGAAGCTAACACTAGCCTGAAGCTACCACTAGCCAGAAGCTAACACTAACCTAAAGCTAACACTAGCCAGAAGCTAATACTAGCCTGAAGCTAACACTAGCCAGAAGCTAACACTAACCTGAAGATAACACTAGCCAGATGCTAACACTAGCCAGAAGCTAACACTAGCCAGAAGCTAACACTAGCCTGAAGCTAACACAGTAAGAGATATTTTTCATTAACTTGAAGACAGTTTATTCTTCATTAAATGTGCAATAAATGTGTTTTAAGCCACTGACTGGTTAGCTTCTCTTTTGTATTATGTAGTTGCTACACTGGATCCAAGGGTTTGTTTACACAATCAAATCAGATTCACATGAATTTGCTAAAATACAATTATTATAAAAATTTTACCGACTTTACTCAACCTCAAATGTTTTACATTCATAAGCATTCTGTACAACTTAATGAAAAAATATGGTTGAGAATTTATGTTATTTCACACAAATTGTACTAGCTAGGTCATGGTGGTTAAGTATGGGGGGTTAGTACTAGCTAGTCCAGGGTGGTTTAGGGTGGGGGGGATAGTACTTGTACTTTGATATAATGTCAGGCATATAATGCAAAAGAACAACATAAACAACATTTTACTAGAGGAGTGGACATGTTTTCATCTGTATCTAGAGGTTATGATTGATTAAACTTCTTCTTCGTTTTGGTTGCTACAGACACAACACAGATTTGTTAGATTAGTTCTGTATTGATGTGGAACTTTACAATTAGTAAAACGAAGGACTGGGTGGGTCTTTCTGAAGCTGCCAAAACTTGAGAAATTATTTAATAAATAAAACATTGTCAAAAGGAGCATTGATCCCTCCTCAAGTAAAGCATTTTCAGAGAAGTTACATGAAAACACACAGTGCCAGTTACAGCCTCTACCGGACTTTATTGAGTCATTCATTTACATGGAAAACATTCATACACGTCATCACTGAACGTACTAAATAAATACATCAATGCACAGCCAAAACAGTTAAGAGAGTGGATTTAAAAAAAGGTTTATTCTCATATTTTCAGTGTCATGAAACGCCATTGAGGATCGTAACATGCGAAAAGAACCGCTTTAAAACCACCAAACTAAATCGTCCATCGCCTGCTAAACCACCAATCAACCGCAAGACCCACAGTGCCCCGCCCCCGGTCCAATCACAATCACCGGTCCCATTCACTGGCGAGAGAGGAAGTCACTAGATTGGTGCAGCTCAAACGTGGCCGGACTCCGTCTGTCAAGCGGCGACGCCCGCCGGCTTCTGGGCCCCGCATCTCCCCTTCTTGAGGCAGATGGCGGTCGTCCCGCCGGCCGCTGCCAGGAGCAGGAACACGGGGGCCAGAACCAGGGCCACCATGGTGTCAGCGGCCGCGGCTATGACCACGCCCACCAGCAGGCACGCCACCGCCATCGCCACGGCGATGCGCAGGTTGGTCTTTTTCTCCACGATCACCTTCTTCTCCTGCTCCATCTCCTTCTCTATCTCCACCTTCGCCTCCTCTTTTAACTTCCTCTCCTCCTCCTCCCGCCTTTGTTTCTCCTCTTCTCTCCTCCGCTCCTCCTCCTCCCTGATCTTCGCCTGGGCCCGCTGGTACATCTCGTTGGTGTAGTGCTCACCGCCGTTCAGATCCACCATCTCCTTGATCTTCCCCAGGAGCTCCGTGACCTGGACGGGGTCGTCCTCGGCGTCGTTGTTGAACGAGTGGTAGCCGCCCCCCAGGGTGATGGAGAGCCTCCGCAGCTCCTTGCACATCTTCAGGGAGTCCGACACCTCCTTCCCCTTCAGCTGATCCTTGCAGGTGAACAACAGGAGGGTGTACATGGAGGCGTCCTCCCCAAAGTTCTCCTGGATCCACCTGACGGCGTTCCTCTCCTCCTCCGTGAACCTCACGCCCAGCCTGATCACCAGGAGGAACGCGTGGGGGCCCGGCACGGACATTTTCACGCACTCCTCTATTTTCTCCTTCACCTCCTCCTCCGACTTGGCCGTGTCGAAAAGGCCGGGGGTGTCAACGACGTGCACCTTGGTCCCGTTGACCACTGCGCTCTGTTTCTCGCACTGCCCCGTCACCGACGAGGGGGAGGAGTCCACTTGAAACACGTCCCTCCCCAGGATGGTGTTCCCCGTGGCACTCTTTCCGGCACCGGTCTTCCCCAGGAGCACGATCCTGAGCTCATTAGACGGACTGGGCCCTGCGGGAACGCCCACGCATACACGTCAGCGTGGCGCGTGGCAGAAACCCCCGAAACCCCCGAAACGCTCGTCTGGACGGTCATGATCATCAATGAATTGTTATCCTATATTAACTGGCAAACTGTAAAATGTTTTGAATGGCGACTTAATTAATTCAGTAATCCATTAACAAAACATTTAAATAATAATAGTCAATGAAAATACTTTTGTAAATATATGCTCAACATATACATTTTCTCTCACTTCAATGTATTTTCAGGGATATCGTTTGTTACTCACCATAAGAGACCATAACGTCATAGTTCAAAAGGGGCACGTACCTTCATGATTAGCTGAACCCCTCCCATCCGAATGAGACGATTTCACTTCCAGCTCTCTGAGTGAAATTACTGAAAGTATCAACAAGAAGAGTTTACGTTCAGTCTGTGTATTTTTGTGTTACTTGATATTTACCAACACAATAATTTTTGCTACACCCAAAATATCTCGTTTACGTACTCTACATCTATCCCAAAAGGTGTGTTCTATATTTAATCCATTCGAATTCGACCGAACAGTTAGTTTTTACCTTCAGTCATGGTCCTGTGTTCCTCCCTGCTGATTAACTCGCCAAATAAAACCCCAGTCCGGGTCTCTCAGCTCCCTGGTCTGCTTCAGACCAACATTCTGAGTCTGAAGGGTTCCTCTCACAAACAAAGAGTGGAATATCCTGTGCATCTGGCAGAATGGAGGGGGGAGTTCTGCTTCCTGACATTGTCCATGGTCTTGAGACAACGCGTGTGACCAACTGAGCCCTAGTCCCTACTCAGCGTTACACCACTGACAGGGTCCTCGATGACGACTATTGCGCGCTATAGACCATAGGGTGCCGTTTGGGAAGTGCCTCTGGGCCATTTCTAGAAACATCCCCTGGCCCGAACCCCCAGGGACGCATGTAAATCTGGGAGAACTGGATAAACGTAAGCGGCCGAACATGCAGCCCAACCATAGAGAAAGATAGAGAGAAGAATCGTACCATTCAGTGTTTCCCTTGATGGTGTCTGTGAGCACAGACGCAGTGCCATTTAGGTAATATCCATCTTAAAGCACCATTTTTCTAAACAGTAATATTGCCCCCAGTTCTGTGTTGTGGGAACATAAATCCTTAACTTATTTAATTTGTATAATCCTTCCATCCTCACTTTTTCTCCTGTGTCCAATCTCATCACAATAAAATGTCAAAATGTTTCTACGTCCACGCCTCATTGCAACAACTTTCAAAGGATTCGGGAGAGTCAAAGATCGGTGTATGCCTTCATCCCAGGCATTCATTGCAAGCCTGCGGTCAGAAAGCAAGGTTGCTCTCCAGTTTCTTTCTACAGGACATTAACATCAAAGCCGAAAACTATGAGTTGACATGGTTACATTTTAAATGAAATGGGAGGACTCGTTTATGTGTTGTACTTCTCTCGTGATTTGCCGAAGCATTTAAAGGGCACACCTTGGACAGTAGCACGACCCGCCCCCAACTGGAGTCCCCTTCCTCTTGGATTTCAATTTGAGAATTGAACAGTTTGCGAATTTGTTGTTATTTCAAAGGCTGTATTCTTCCAGTTTTGTCTTTTCATCACTGACAACCTGATTGGATTTGGTTGGCAAGGCATTTGTGATTGACCAGTGGACTGGGATTGGCCTGGTGATCAGAAATATATTATGTTTTTCAAATTTCCTTAAATGGTCTACTTAAAAGTAAAAGTCCTTAATATTTCCAACCATGAACCCAAAAATAGTTATGTTTTTAGAGGTCCATATCATTCTCTATGGACATTATCTGATCAGAAGGGCTTTACTTCAAAAACAAACAGAACTGCCCGTTTAAGTACTTGTCTCAACCACGTTCTCTATCTAGAACGGATGCAGCTTTGATTGCAATCTTAAGTGCCATTCCTATTAAGAAAGCAGTCCTGTCTGCCCTTGATTTAGCTTGTGGGGGAGGAGTAAACAACTTGCAGGGTTTGTATCAGATATACTGTCAATTAATACCGCTGACAGACCTACAAATATACGGCCAATCTATACCACCGACAGACCTACAACTACAAATATACTATCAATCTATACCACCGACTGACCTACGACTTCAAATATACTATCAATCTATACCACCGACAGACCTACACCTACAAATATACTGTCAATCTATACCGTTGACAGACCTACAACTACAAATGTACTGTCAATCTATACCGCCGACAGACCTACAACTACAAATATACTGTCAATCTATATCGCCGACAGACCTAAACTACAAATGTACTGTCAATCTATATCGCCGACAGACCTACAACTTCAAATATACTGTCAATCTATAGCTAACAGACCTACAACTTCAAATATACTGTACATTTTCAGGCAAATCAATTAATTTATGGTCATCTGGTTCATAGGGACAAAGAGGCACATTATTGTTCTGTCATAAACCAAAATGTGCACCCGTTATATTTCTATTCAAAGTTACGGTTTTTTCCCACGTTGTAGGGGACAGTCGTGTTGTTTGCGTATTTCTGTAGAAGCCTTCCAAAAATCGACCACAAAAACACTGTGTTTCAAGATTTCAGAGGCGGCACATTTAGACCCAGACTCCAATCTAATCTGGGATTTTTGTATATAGTGTTCCACCACACTGATACAGAGACCCCAAATGTACAATTTTGTTTTGTATTTTATAGTTTTTGAAAGAAAGAATTCTGAACATATTAGATTTTCTGTTTATTATATTATTATATTTCTGTCATAATTTCATAAAATAAACCACTTCTAGTTGTTGTAAACCCCTGGGTGTCACGTCTCCACCTAGCGGCAGGCCCTCCTCTGGTGGCATTGGGATCCGGCGTTGGACGTCGCTGACCTTTTAGTCACCATGGTTCATGTTTGTCCCGTTTCCCATGTCCTGTGAAGGCACCCCTCCCTGATAACCCACAGCTGCTCCCTATTGGAACCCCTCATGACATTCAGCAGAAGTAAAACGAAAATAATTCACAAAGAACAACCAATAAGGACAAGATTTCCACATAACAGGGTACCGTATACTTTCATTACAACTGGTATACTTTCATTTCAAACTGTATACTTCCATTGCAACTATTAGTAATAACAATATACCAACATCAGTATTAATAACAACTTGAGTCATTGGTAAGGAAGCACAGTGTACAGTAGCATTTTAAAATAATATATATCTGTTATATTATACATAAAACTGTGATAATAAAATAACGCTTGGTTGTTTACCAATTAAAATAGGCTTCCACGCAGCCATAACCTTCAACCATGCCTACTAATGACCCTGCGGTCAACCAAAATAGAGAGCCATTGACCGCCCCCCGAACAAAGGCAGCTATACTGACCAATGTTAATATCGTGCACCTTCTCAACTTTTTCTCATTTTGGATTTTCACTTCTTCATCTTTCATGATCCTCTCTCGCTCCTTCTGTCTGCTCTCTCTTTCTCGTTCCTCTTCTTCCCATCTCCTCTTCTCCGTTTCCTCTATGATCTTTCTCTGGACCTCCTGGTACAGCTCTTTGGTGTAGTGTTCTCCTCTGTTAATCTTCACCATCTTCTCGGTCATCTCCAGCAGCTCTGTGACCTGGGTGTGGTTTCTCGTCCTGTTTAGTGAGTAATATCTGCCCCCGCAGATGTTGATGAGTTTCCGGAGCTCCTTGCTCTCAGACAGAAACTCGTCCAGGGGTTTACCCTCCAGTTGATCTGCATGTGTAAAGAGTAAGATGGTGTACATGGAGGCTTCATCTCCAAAGTTCTTCTGGATCCACTTCACAGTGTTCCTCTCCTCCTCTGTGAACCTCGTCAGCTTGATCACCAGGAGGAACACGTGTGGTCCTGGAACTGACTCTTCTAAACACCGGACCATCTCCTTCTTCATGTGTTTCTGAGACAAATTTGTGTCAAAGAGTCCTGGTGTGTCGATGACATCAATCTTCCTTCCATTCACCTCTCCACTCTGTTTCTCACTCTGTGATGTCACAGACAATACTGGAGAAGACCCTGATTTAAAGGCCTCCCTCCCCAGGATGGTGTTTCCTGCTGTACTCTTGCCTGATCCAGTCTTTCCCAGTAGAACTATCCTCAGGTCAGCCGGAATCTCTGTATCCGGGAGAACAGACAAGAATTTTGGTTGACAGTTTATTAAATGTATTTATAGTAACAGGTGTGTAGACATATGTCCTCACAAGGATAGTAAAACATTATATATCTGCCTTCATTAGGCCACTCACCTTGAAGACAAAGTCAAATTCTAGATATGGGTTAGATCTAGGCTCAAATTAGGGCTAATGATAATTTGCTTTTAAATTCAGGCATGCCCGGATTTGGTTAGGACATAGGGTTAGGTTAAGTCATGAATGTTAGGTTATTGAGGTTACGGATAAGTTGAGATTGGAGAACATAACTTTTTTATTTTGTTTTCTGATATCTGCACGGAT
>JACXGK010004917.1:0-35829 GCA_016801125.1 Novumbra hubbsi
CCGTAACCGGGTCTTAGTCTGACCTCTGGTGGCCCGTGGAAGGAGTACGAGTACAGGATGGGTTGGATCATGATGAGGGACTGGGTTAGGTCTTGCCGGACAAAGTGGTGCCTGTAGTAGGAGCACTCGTCTGGGCTGTTGTTGAACACCTGCAGGAAAGGCGACCGTCGCAGGTGGAACATAAACTAGGAAAGAAGAACATGGAAAAGGTTGCATTTATGATGACAAAATGTGGGTGTGAATCAATCCATTTTACATTGTCGAAAGAAATCTTGATCTAGCTGAAGATTCAAGTGTGTAGTTCTAAAATTGCCCATTCCATCTTAAGTGTATTATGGAAAGGCTTTTGGGCAACTATGCACAGTCACCACTAGGGGTCAGCCTCACCTGTGGATAGAGTGACAGGGACTCCGAAAGCTTGAAGGAGGTGGGGTCATCTTTGTTGAACTGACCGAATTTCTGACACTGTAACCAAGGAGACGAGACACAACAAACATCAGAGACCGAAACCAAGCGTCAGCACACATCTTTAAACGTACGTTATTTTGGTCTCTCGGCAATATGACAGGTCTTCTGACGCGTCAGAGGGAAGCGTGCGTCATCAGACAACTATTCAGAACACGCTTGCAGGTGCACATTCCAGACCGCGACTCCTGTCGTTCCTCGTGACGACGGAGCCGTCCAACCCCAGGTGCCCCCGACCAACAGCTAGGTGAACCGCAACGCGGTCCTCCTCCAACAGCCGTGGGGGGGGAAAGAGGGTCACTCGTTCACACCGGCTGTCGCTCACCAGTCGGATCAGCTGTCGGTCGAGCCAGCGCAGGACGTCCGGCCCCTCTTCAGACTCCGCCCTGAACACCCCCAGCCTGGCCATGATGACCGCAGACGCCTCCTGGTCGAACGAAGACTCGATGTGCTGGATCTGTGTCTGGGCGTCGGCCCAGCTGGGTGGAGAAACGGAGGGGTGGAGGTTTAGAGCCCGGGACACTTAATGACGCCCGCATATCCACTTCACCAGGTGATACACGCGACTGCGGTCAAGATGTAACGGCTGCTGCGAGAAAGACGGCACAGCTCGGCAAAAGCTCCTTTGGAGAGACGGAGGAGACTTACTTCCTGGCTAACGTGGTGACCCGGATCCTCCTCTGAGTGTTAGAGTGCTGGTATTGGGTGACGAACTGGATGGCTCCTCTGCCTCCCTGCGGGATGGGGGCGTTGTGCTGTGTGGAGAACAGGGCAGCAGTGGTCAGGTAAAGAGTCTTACTGAACAGTATTGAAACGCTAACGTGCTAATGCTACCGTTCCTTCACCTAGTCATTAAGGCAACAATAATCCATTGACACTTGACTTTCACCAACGCCTCTAAAATGACGACTCGGGATGTGTACAATGAAAGGGCGTTTACCTGGTTGACCACTTCAAAGTACAACGCCAACGTGGTGGACGGACTGAGACCGCAGATTTTCCACTGGGTCGTACCTCCGACGCCCAGCTCCTGTAACATAAAAAGGAATAACCACCATGAAAAAAACACCATGAAATAACCACCGTTCAGCGCATAAACGAGGTGTTTGAACATACGAAACTGTGCAGACAGTGCGCCTTCTACGGGTGAGAGAATGAATGACTCACGTTCTCTGAAACACAGGGTCCCTTGGCGTTGAGGGAGACACAAGGCCCAATGGCCCCAGAGACCTTCAGCTCCCTGGACGTCTTGACTTCCAACGTGCCTCCGAAAGCCATGCGGAAATCCCCATTGTAGTCTTTACTGAAGACTCTCTGGAAGGTCTGCTTGAACAGAGATGTGTTGAAGGAGTCACCCATTGATATGTGGCCTCTGGAGAAAGACAACACAAAAGGAGAAACAGTAGGTTAACAAAAACCCATTTCAACAGACTGTAAAAGCCACGAATGTGACATGACATAACCATGTAAATAAAGCAACAAAAAAAAAAAACGTATAGGTCAATTCCGGGCTTGAATGGCAGTAGAACGTAGGGTTTTGACCCAGTCGTAGCGGCCGACTGCCTCAGCCGGAACGCAAGGAATTGTGTTGTTTGAGACTTACCCAGTAAGGTTGGACAGACATTTCATCTCCAGTAGTCCGGTCTGATCGAGGGCACAGGCGTAGATGTCAATACAGTGGCCGTTCACAGCCGCACGGTTGGCCAAGGCCTCGTAGTACTGCGCAACACGGCCAGAGAGACACGGTTAGCAACGCCTTGAAAACCGGGCTGTGTAACAACTTGAGAACATACCTCAAGTGAAGAGCCCTCACGCATGTGAAGCTCCACAACGACTGCAACATTTTATTTTCGGACACAGGTGACAGAAAATACTTAAGCTAAATTGTGGCGAGATACAAAATGCTTCATCCCCTTTTCACAACATGAATTTACGATGTAGACCTGTGGGTCATTTCCATAGCCCATCTCAGTACAACACGGACTAGAACTTCTAGGTTCTATTATTCTGCCCACAAACCTTGGTTGCTTTTTTCAGATGGCGGGCGTTGTCCTTGGTGATGTCGTGCCAGGAGCGAATGGGGGTCTTGAGTTCATCTCCCACCACCATGCCGGGACCCTGGGTCGGGGGCCCCCCGGTGAACAGCATCACACGGGCCCCGGTGTTGGGATAAGTTCCCTGTGGGTGGATCAACAGTGGCTATGGTCAGTGTGGTGTTCCCGGTGAAGACATGGCCGCCGGCACAGAAGCCGCCACTTGTTCATGGCATTCTTATTGATCTAGACCCGTGGTTCCCCAATCCAGTACCCGTGATCAGTCACACACTTTTTCTAAAACCCATTTGCATCAACAGTTGTCTCAAAGCGCTTATACAGAAGCCCAGGCCAACTTTGGTGATGAAGACTGGGTCAGCTTGATGAAGACTGGGTCAGTTCACAGCCCGAACGCTCGGTGAACACCCTAGAGAGGCTTCGTAATGACAGCTGTCCCACAATAATAAATCGGTCTCATTGGTCCTAGTACAATGAGTTCAGCGTCAGAAACTCAACAGATGGGAGAGGAATACATACAATTCAGTGTCAAGTCCCGTCACCAACAACCCCTTTCACAATCAGCATCCCCAAGAGAACAATGGAAACCCGTTATAAGCTCCCCAGTACAGAGAAACTCCTTTCTGTGCCCAGGCAAAGCCATTGGGATAATGCACAGGAACGTTCTTAGGGCTGAAATTGATCTAACGCGTCAGTAGAAAAAAGCGTTACCTCCAGCAGGCCCACGGCGATGGACATTGCGATCCCCGTGGAGCGTAGGGGCCTTTTCCCCTGAGGAACAGGCCACGGGTCTCTCTGGAGCTCTCCCAATAGGTCGGTCAGATTCATGTCCACCTTATGGACCGGCTGCAGGAACCTACAAGTGGCGGACGGGTCCTGAGGGGCCATGGGACGACCCTGGGGGCCCGAGGCGGCTGGCTTCATCAGGCCTAGCATCTCCTGAAAGAAAGAGATATTTGAGTTATTGTGGACAAGAGACCGGTCCAGTGAAATTCCCCTGCACAGTGTTCAGTGTCATGTCATTGTAGGCCAGTTCTCTGGGTCCTAAGGAAAGGAAAGCCACTGAGTTAGGTAACGGTTGGTTTCTGAGTTCTTTGTGTATTGAAGCCTAGCACAATAGCATGGTCTACAAAGCCATTGATCCCCACACAAAGAGTAGTTCTCCCAGTTCTCCATGGACTGAAATAGACAAACTGTAACCCAAGCCCACATATCCAGGTTATGAACGCGGAATGTTTGACCCAATTTGGGTTTTCCCCTGGGACAAATACGTTCCCTGCTTCCAGCCTGGTCTGTGTTCTCTCATGTTCTTTTAATAGAGACAGCTGACGCTCTTCCACCTTTATCCAGGTAAGAGTCATTTTCTTCTCAAGGAGACAGGCGAAGTGATCATATGACAATATTCTACTTCTAAGCCCAAAGAAAACAAACTTTGACCTAGATAGCTGGAATCTAATACCCCTCATTCCCAGAACTGACGGTCTTCCGGAACTAGCTGCAGTTCTCTCTTCCGGGTCTACAGCTGCACACAACATGTACCCTTCTAATCCTCCTTGAGGAGAAGCTACAGCATTGAGGACCGTGAAGGTCTCCACGCGCCCCACCTGGATCTGTTTGGCCGACAGCTCCTTGGTGCCACGGAACACGTAGCTCTTGGCGATGCCCTCGCAGCTCAACTCGTGGACCTGCACCATGCGCCCGAAGGTGATGAGGCCCACCAGGGCGTTGGCCGGCAGCAGGGACAGGGACATTTGGAGGGACTCCCTGAGGGCTTGCAGGTCCTCCTCCTCCAGGCAGGTGTCCACCACGTACAGGAAGATGAGAGGGGTCGAGGGGCCTCGCTACATGGGGGGGGGGGTCAACAAGACGTTACTCCACTAGGTGTCGAAGCCTCGGCCGGTAAACACAATATCCCAGTTATGAGCACGACCACGGGGGAGTTTATCATGAAGCCCAGGTCGAGGCCAGGTTCACCCTGGGCTGTGGGTATTTACCTGTACTATGTACTCAATTGTGGAGAACTGTGGCATGAGCTCCGCTGGCTGGTTCACGTCGGATATGCCGGCATATGACGGAGGGAACTGTGGCGAGAGGGAGAGAGAAAACCGGTTAGCCAAGAGGTTTGCCGGAATGGAATGCAGAGAGTCCACTAGAACCACGGTTGGCGTGAATGAACTGTTAGCATGAATGGACTGTTAGCATGAATGGACTGTTAGCATGAATGGACTGTTAGCGTGTATGGACTGTTAGCGTGAATGGACTGTTAGCGTGAATGGACTGTTAGCGTGAATGGACTGTTAGCGTGAATGGACTGTTAGCGTGAATGGACTGTTAGCGTGAATGGACTGTTAGCGTGAATGGACTGTTAGCGTGAATGGACTGTTAGCATGAATGGACTGTTAGCATGAATGGACTGTTAGCATGAATGGAATGCAATACATTATTCCCACACAGAGTAAACAGTGAAAGACAAGTCGCTAAGCGTTGCGGTTAAATCGGATAAAGAAACCGAGGTAGTCTACTGATAACAACATGGACATAGGTGCTATGAATAGCAGGAGCTCTTTTTTAGAATATATGACTGATACTAGAGGAATTCCCAGCGGCTATTAGAAATACCACATTAATCCGACTAGGTCTCTTATTGTGGAAAGCGAAATGAAACGCCACTGACATCCGTCTACTTACCGGGTTTCTCTGGAAGCAGAAGTTGCACGCCCATATTTTGGCTCTGAAGTCAACTTGGCTGCAAAGTGGGAAAAGAAAGGGATGTCACACTGAGGCATTACCTCAATATAGCACCCAACATACAGAGCAACGTGGCATCCAGCCTATGGCTCCAAGTGCTTCGAGAGCATGTGTACATAGGGCTGGCTAGGTGTGGTGACAGCTGATCCATCACACATACAGTAACAGAGTGATACACCTAGGTGTATACACCTTAATTACACCATAAGTACACCTTAGTTACAGCGTAATTACTAAAGATACAAAAAGTGTGACGTTCACACGCTTCACCACATGTAATTGAGTTCTGCCAATAACTAGGTTCCCATCAAACTGGTGCCCGATATTCATGCTGGCTCCTGATTTAAAGTGGTGCGATATGTCAACCGGAACGCACACCCCCGGTAGCGTGATAAACAACAGGCTTCCTCGAGTCATAACGGGAAAACGACACCACACGCCCTCGCTGGATTCAAAGTTCACTTCGATAGCTGCCTAACGATCAGCGGAATCAACTAGCAACCGGAGACGGTCGAGAAACTAAGAGAACACGCCTTTTTCGGCTAAGTGCACCTAAGCCTGTCAGTGCGGCGAAGCCTCAATGGCCCGCTCCGACTAAAACACTCCCACCGCCGCCCAGTGAAACAGTGACAACCACCTGCACGAAACGACAACAACCACTCACCACATGGGGTTGAGGACGGCCTTGCAGTTGGCCCGGCTGCAGAGGACCGGCTCGTACTGCACCGGCGGCAGGTCCGGCCTCTCCTTCAGCGGGGTGAAGAGACATGAGACGGGCACCACCAGCCTCGTGGCCTCCAGCCTGCTCGACGGCCAAAGGTTCCAGCTGAAACGCACGCCGTCCCGGTCCTCATTCTGCTGGATGAACTCCTGGTAGGTTGCCATTGCAACTTCAGCGAGGAAGTAAGTAAAAAAAATACTCTTAAGTGCCTAAAAAGTTTAAATAAAGACAGATAAACAAATAAAAATTAATAAATACGACGTCCGGTTGGCGGAACTAGCTCTAGCTCGGCTAAGACAGGACGATGTCGCCCGGCGTCTTCTTAGAGACTTGCGAGTTGCTGTGAGCTTAACTCAGTACTGACTCCTTCCAAACCCTTGGTCACTGTTCATATCCAGGCACAGGTGACGTAGACAAAACGGTGATGACGGGGGGTGTGTGTCACCCAAACCGGTTTGGTTTGTTGTGATAAGCTGAGGAGGAATGCTTCGGCTAATTATAATACAAACGCAGGTCACAGACACACCCGTTCAGCCTATCAAACGTTCCGGGGACAGGTGTGCCATCGGGACGTACGCCGTTAGAGCTACAGTAGGAATTCTCTCCCACACGCCCTCCCCCTTTCATACGTATGGACACGTCATTCGAATAATAGAAATATAAAAATAACAGTATGAACTACAACCAGGATGTCATAGAATTGAGGCCTAAGATCTCAACCACAACAACAATTCACAGTTCAGACAGAGCTGTCTAAAAACTCAGGCAATCACCATCAAACAAAAAAGCTTACTTTTCATGAAACAGCTTTAAATATAAGTTACTAGCTGTGACAGTAATCTGCAAGACAGGGCTCTAGTTACGGAACGTGGCATTTCTACATAATCTCACCACGTCGCTGATAACTATGGAAAGAAACACAACATGGGTAAAATAACTTGAATCTATATTAGAAGATTGCGAACTTGAATGGAATGTGCCATTTGGAATGCCGATTGGTTTTCTGCACGTGAAAAACATACACATAAAACAACACCATGTCAAACAAGATTATTGACAAAATTAGGACTGCTCTCAACAGTGATTAGTTATTTGTGAACACCTGGCATTTTGAACAGCTGCATCTGGTACACATGATTCCTCAGGTCACCAAATACTGGTAATGCCTGGTTGTGTTGCAGATGAAGATGATACCTGCCGATTCCAGCGGACACTCTGCTGACTCCCCCCTACCCCACCACCCTTGCGCATCTGGTCATGCGGCTGACCCAGATTAGGCTTTATAGACACTGGACACACCCATATGTATTTATTGATTATTACTTGTACTCTTAAAAAGTCACAGGGCGCAGCTAGAAGAGGTCTAGTCACCCCTCCACTATAGGTTTCTTCCTAAATTCTGACCCCTTAGGGAGTTTTTTCCTAGACACTTTGCTTTAACTCGGGTTTAAGGTTGAGTGTTTTGTAAAAGCACTTTGAGACAACTGCTGATATGATAGATTGCCTTCTTTTAGGCAACTTCTGAGAACGCTAGTCAAAAAAAAAAAACGAAATCGCTGACAAAGCATAAAACTATATCACTTCGGGGATTTACATTTGAGATAACAAACATTGTGTTTGTCATAGTTCTTCATTAATTTTCGGCATTTTGGAGGGAACGTCGTTTGGGAGTTAAAGTAGGCGTTTTTTTAGTTGAATGCAGCCGGGGCTCCCCTAAACACTCTGAATACTCCTCAATAACATTGAACGCAGTGGTGGCGCGTCAACACATATTTCACATTGTCAAGTCAAAATAAAAGCCTGTCAAACAGTGTTATCAGGCGTGTTAATACTGCCACGAAAAGACACAATCACGAATCACTGACATCTGACCTAAAGAACCCTTTACTCAGTATCGACCCACTGAGGGCTTAAATGCATGGATAGATTGAAAGCTCATCATCTTCGCCATTTACAGGCATATATTTGTATTAATGGACAAAACTAGGAATCCATGAATTTTAACTTAACATTTTAACAGGCTACAAAATACATACAAAATGAAATGAAAACGACGTTTAAGAAATTAAGGCATATATAATAGTCATAGCTAATTACAGCGGTTTCAAACATTCACCATACAAAATGTATAAGAAAAAACAAATGCTTTCAGGTCTAGTAAAAAAAATATTTAAACCATATTGTGGATGATAAATACACATTCCGAAAATGCGGATATAGCGAGAAGATGAACAAGATTGCAAGCTTCTTTCCGTAGCTAGCAAGAAAGAAAGCTAGCTCTCTATCGGCTCTAGCTGAGTGAAACGGTAGTTACTCTATCATTAAATTACTCGCAGACCCATTAAATCACAGGCCATAACATTGTATTGTAACAAAAACAATCTTCTATGTACACGTTATAATAGCTACATTTATTACAACAATAGCTATTTTTATATTCGTCTTATTTTTAAGGCCCCCTAGCTAGTTAGCTAATTTCGGAACATTAGGAAACGCAGAGACCCACGAAAAGAAATAGGGCCTTCTCTCTGCGAATTAATGCAGCTGGTTATGACGAAGGATCATACCTTTTATTCAGATCCAGTGGGAAATCCAGATGAAAGAAAATATTAGGCTGTTACACAAAAATTCTCATCAGCATTTGAGAAAGAATTTGCTAAAGAACATCAAATGTGAGGGAGAATAGGGGGCGACTCCCGAATCCAGTATAATGACGTGTTACTACATTCCGCCGGTCCACGCATCTCAGTGACGTAAAATTAAACGCTCGACGGACGCAAACAAAAGACCATGGGAAATGAAGTCCCGAATGTCTTACAGGCGTACAACAAGGATGACGAAATGATGTAACCTATGGCTTTTGATCTGTAGATGGCGCTGGGTACCAAAACATCTTCATCACTTGTGCATCGTTTTTTGAGACCCTTGTGTGGCGAGTGCGATAGGGAGGTAGGTTAGCTGACAAGAGAGAGAGAGGGAGAGAGAGAGGTAGCCGAGTCGCTGCAGTGATCGTCGCTCTTTCCCCACGCAGTGCACTTGCCTGGCGATGCTACAGCTGGACGGTGCCTCTACAAGAGGCGGGATGTGCGCATCAGACACCCGCCACCCGTTATACGCTCTCTCCACTTCAAGACGGAAGTGACTAAATGTGGACGCTGTGCTCAGGTGCAAACTTGCAGTGAAATAAATCCATTCCATGCTGATATGTGGAGATGATTGATAGCTGCAGGTAGCCTTTTTTGGGCTGTATTTCATTCAGTTGGACTCGGGAGTCGGCCGCGTCCTCAGCTGTTGCATTTGGGGGCTGAAGTGTTCGAAGCAATGCTATTTTATTTCGAACATTAATTTCGGATTAATTGGATTTGGGCAACGGATGTTGGCTGAGGTTTGACTGTCAGAGATCTCTGACTTGTATTTCAAGCCTGTTGTCGCTGGTATTCCCGGCAACGGAACTATAGCGATGGAGAAAGCTAGTCAACCCCAGCCACAGTTTTCGCTGTCCATAGCCAAGGCTGAAAGTCCGGCTGAGGACATCTCAAATATACCGGACGAAGACCTTCTCAAGTGGACAAAAGAGGATTTGGTGTGCAGACTCCGGAGGTCTGAAGCCGACAAGATGAGCGTTATACTGGACCATGGCAATTTGATACGCGAGGTCAATCGCAGCCTCCAGCTGCACTTAAACGAGATCAGGGGGCTGAAGGTGAGGATGGGGGCGCGCGCGGCGTTTGTGAAAAGATGATATCATAGTTTTAGCCGCGATGCTGCACGGGCGCACCTGAACGCGCACATAGGGGACATGTGGTTGAGCTTGCGCTTTTTTTAAGGGCAACGCTGTCCACATCATGAACCACAAGTAGAATTCGCATCAGTCAATTCATTTTACAACATCCCCCACTGTGTGTGCCTGCGTGTAAGCGCGGTGCGCCGGATTTTATGTACATCCATCATCTTCCATCAGGAAGCACAGAGAGAAGGAATCTGTGCTGAATGTCAATCATTTTCATTCTTAATCTGTCTGTCTCAAACTCCTGTGGTCTTTAGTTTTCATCCCCTTTGAAGCTTTGCGAAAGGTGGGTGTGCCTCTTGAATTGTAAGATATGGTGGCTGCTCCTGGAATATCTTCGAAAAATGCTGCATCTCTTTGACCTACTGCTGGGCTAAGAGCAAAACTGTTCACCCGCAGAATACTCCTACCCAAAAAATATATGGCCTCCCTCTGTGTCAAAGCGGTATGGAGTGCAGCTAACAAGAAGAATCTTGGCAAGAACATAGCATTCTTTCCAGCTCTACAGACTTAATTTAAAGCACGTCCTCCTCCAACACTTTTCGAGCTTCATTAAATTTAGATGGGGAAACTGGAATGAAGCACGTGGGGATTGAAGAAGGATAGTTGGCTGAACAGAACAGACCCAAAAGCCCAGTCCAATGCACCATGGTACCCAATTAGACTACGTTCGCTATAGGGCCATGCTATTCTGGATAATTACATAGAAGAGGTGGGGGACCCCTGGCTAATATGTCATTATGTTGCAAATGAAAGAAAGCGAGGGTGGGGTTGGGGGGGGTAAACAGGTGGAGGGATACATGTTTTGGCCTGGTGTCCTCTCCTAGGCTCCATCTGTTTGGTCACTTCATAGTCAGATCACTTTATTGGCATGTTATATCATTTGTAAATATTGCCGAAGCAATAAAGGTATACAGCATTTCCGTAATACAGGTCAATTGAACATTATTACTTATTAGCTTTATCTGTCCTCTGTGTCCTCTACCACTCCTTTGTATTGACTGTAGCTTCGTTTAGCGCCAAGGTTCCTTTGAATAAGAGATGTTTGCCTCACAGGTGAAGTGAGGGTATAAAGTAATCATCTTCTGTGGTCTCTCCTTCCCTCTCCTCCCCTCTTTCTCCTTTGCCCTCCTGCCCCCCCCCCCTCTCTATTCCCTCGCTGCCCTTCTCTCCCATCTACCTACTCTCCTCTGGTCTCCTTTACCCTCTTACTCTTTACTCCCTGTCCTCCTCGCTACACTTTCTCCCTTCCTGGAACCCCCAGGACATAAACCAGAAGCTGCAGGAGGACAATCGAGAGCTGAGGGACCTGTGTTGCTTCCTGGACGACGACCGTCAGAAGGGCAAGCGTGTGTCCCGGGAGTGGCAGAGACTGGGCCGCTACAGCGCCTCCATCATGAGGAAGGAGGTGACGCTGTACCTCCAGAAACTCAAGGAGCTGGAGGCGCGGCAGGACGACGTGGTCCGGGAAAACCTGGAGCTGAAGGAGCTCTGCCTGTCGCTCTACGAGGAGAAGAGCGCGGGGGGCGGGGGAGTCGGCGCCGGCGGATCGGGAGGAGTGGGCGGGGGGGTGGGCGCCGGAGGAGGCTGCAGGAGCTCCATCGACAGCCAGAGTAGCTTGCTGCTGGTCCCCGGGGCGGGGCTTCTGATGAGGGACGTCGGCGACGGGAGTAGCACGTCCAGCGCGGGCAGCGCCGACAGCTCCGACCATCCCCACCACAAACAGCCGCTCCTGGCCGCGCCCGCGGGCGGCACCGGGGGCGGCACCGGGGGCGGCGGGACCGGGAGCCCGGAGCACCCCCAGAAGCCCCGGGGCGGCGGCGCGGGTGGGGAGCGCGACGTGCCGTCGAGCCCCGAGCCTCCCCGCCCCCAGGGCAGGCACCGTAGCACCAGCCTGGAGTACCCGTACGCCATGCCCGCCCCCTGCCGCCCCCGCTGTGGCTCTATCTCCGTGCCCGACCACGCCCACGGCAGCCGCTCCATGCGAGGCCTCAGCCCTGAGAAGTACGGGCGCAGCGTGGGCCGCCGGAGCCCCGAGTCCCAGCACTCGTCCGCCAAGCACCACCACCTCCACGCCTCCGACCTGCTTCTCTCCCAGAAGCAGCAGCACCTCCTGGGGTCGGGTCAGGGCGGCAGTGCCGGGGAGCTCTACCAGAGGCACCACAGAGGGAGCGTCAGCGGCGGGAGTTGCTGCGGGAGCCCCGAACCGAGACAGGCCCATTTAGGCCTGGGGACGTCCGAGCACCAGCACCACGAGAAGGGGTGTGTAATGTCGGCTGGGGGGAGTCCAGAGATCCACAGGCATCAGTACAGCGTCAGCCCTGACCACATCAAGTTTGGGAGCCCCGGGAGAGAGTTACAGAGGAGGCCTGCCACCGCCGAAGAGCTTTCTCCACATCACAGGAGCATCTACAACGGCATGAACGGTAGGTGTAATTTGACTGCTATAATGACTGTTGAAACACCACCTTTGAAATGTGTGTGTGTGAGAGTGAAAGGGTAATTGAGATCCAAGAGAAACACACACACAAACAATTGTACCTGTGCGGACAGTCAGTTCTCAAGTTATGCTAATATATATTTAGTGTTGTGAGAGAAAAAGACAGAGATGCAGTTAAGTGATGATATTATTCGGAAGAAATTACAGTACATCCAACCTAGAACTGTTGGTTGCTATGTGATTAGAATACATTTATTTTAGCAAAAGGAAAAAGAACTCTCACCATCTTTTTGCCTTTGACTATTTATAAAAGTTCCACAGTATAGTTTTTTTATAACCACAAGAGATTGGATCGAGATTCTGGGAAGAGAGGCTTGAAATGATTGAAGTTGAATGAAGCTTGGATGTTTCTGATGCGACTTCAAGGAACCAAACTTAAAAGAGCACTAAAAGATGTAGGGGAAAGTGGAGTAAGTTGTTCCCCATAACAAATAGTTTTCCTCCCGTCACTTAAATTTCTTTGCTAGCATTCGTGAATAATCAACTTACTGAAGAAAATCATACTATCCCTTTAAAAAATGTTTGTAGTGAGATGTTCCCCGTTATAAGTTGTTCCCATAACTTCCGCACCCACCTCGTTTACCTTCCCACAAAATTATTACTAACATTCTATATTGGGAAAAAAGCAAAGAATAGCAAAGTAGCATCTTGGTGTTTGAAAACCCCACAGTGGCTCATAATGATTTCTCTACCTGAGGTAAAAATGCTGACTGCTGGTGGATCTGTTTGGCACAGAAACAGAGTTTGAGAGAGACAGAGACAAATTGGAATAGAGAGTGAGAGAGAGAAACCAAAGGACATTTTCCTTAATGTGAAATATTTGCCTTACTTTACAATATGACCACAATAGATAGATCTGGCTACTAAGATACTAGAAGAACTAACTCCTTGCTATGTACATACCAGAACACCTAATTCCTTTATATCTACATACTAGAACAACCAACTCCTTAATATCTACATACCAGAACAACTAACTCCATACTATCTACATACTAGACACGCTAACTACTTCCTGTCTACATACTATAACAACTAACTGCTATCTATACATCCTTCAACAACAAATTGCATACTCTCATAATAAATACTAATTACTCCACCAAGAATAGATTCATTTTTAACTCACAATTGGCCTTATGGTTTGTTGTGCTTCGAAGTGTGTGGGCTAGGATAAAACAAACTAATAATTTTGAACTCCAAAAGAACCGTAAATGAACTGCATCTAGATTAGGACAGATACCCGACTCCAACAGACGTTTGACAAGCTAGTAGTAGCGGAACAAATGTCCACATCGGTTTGGATCTCTCCTGGATTGTGAAGGATTAGGTTAAAAGCACAACTTTGAATTGGATTATGTTTTTGACTCGTAGACTGCCCTTAATCCGAGAGGACATTGTCTTCCACCTGCATTGCCGTAGTTTTGAGTTGAAGTACAAGGCAGGTATCGGTATTCGCTGATATCTTCTGGCCACATCTACTGCATGACATGGCCGTGAAATGCAGACCGAAGAGGCTTGAGTTAATGCTCGATGGATGGACCTGGCTACAGGATATTTCCCCCCATCTAGAGTGTGTGTGTATGGATCATGCAGCTAGTCAGAAACCGTAAAATTGTCACACCCAGTCTTAAGTGACACGGCTGGTCATTTGTCACTGTCTACAGTCTGTCCGCTGGTCAGTCCCTGAAGGCCGCATCGTCCTGACTGACCCGAAGGACGCTGTAACTCCTACATCACTCCTGTTTCTTAGCAACCTTTATACTGGCACTTCTCTACTGTACACTGTTAGCTGCAGCCTCTACCAGGAAGTCTGGGGTGTTGGGTTACTTCTTACTAACATTTCTATCACCGCCTCCCTGCTGTACATTATAGAGTGCAGCCTCTACTTTTTGAAAAAGAAAAATCACACGTGCACAAGCTCTGTTAGTAGTTTCCAACTACTAACACAGTTGCTTTGGCTGAGGTCGGTGACCCATAGGCATATATATCACCTGATGCTTTGTATCTTGGGGCCAGTTTGAATCCGCCAGTTCCCGCTGTTCTTGTATCAGACAGGGTTGCCTAGTCTGGTCCCAGTCTAGCTTGTCAATGTGTTGGTTTGGGCTCCAGCAAAGTCACAAAACCCTTCTACACAATTTGGCCGTTCATAACCAGAATGCTAACAACATTAGTATTAGTATTAGTTATGCTAGATGTATATGTTGGACGACATGTCTTGATTTTTTATTGTTACAGTAAGTTAAGGCAAGGCCAAAATCATAAATTGGATAATGCAAATGTAGCAGAGGTGGGAAATAAGGGAACTACATATATATTCAGTATTTATTTGAATTTTGTTTAACTAAGACTTGAAGAATGTGTTTTCCCGTTTTACAAGCTGTATTTGTATGTTGGTCACCACGTTACCTCAGAAGATGCACTTGCCTGTATAATGGAAGGCTACAAAACATCCTTTCTTACAAAACAATGAGGGAAGTCTCAAACTACATTGTATCAGCTGGGTTTCAGGAGAGGATAACAGCATGAGTGCCTCAATATGTTATGTCGACGTGCGTCAATCTCTAGCCGCCAGAAATCACTTGAACGCGTTGTTTCGGAGGGGGGAATTAAATGTGTCTTTCTGTGACCATGTAAGGGAGTACTCCAGCCTGCCTCGTCGCTTTTGGATTATCCCTTTAAGCGGTTTCCGCGGCATTATTTCATTTTGTCGAAGTTTGCGTGTGTTCCGGCCTGTCACGGCTGCGGTACACACAAACATACACACACTAATTCACGCACGTGTGCGTGCACTCCCTACTACGTCAAGAAACATCCAAACAAAACTATTTAGTGGACACCATTCAGGTCTTCGTTTACAGTACAGACCAATTGGTTGTGCGAAGGTATGGGGCGAGGTCGAGGAACAGTCTTGTGTGAACTATGACATCTAAGGGTCGGCATAAAACACGGACGTAAACACAGACGTAAACACGGATGTAAACACGTACGTAAACACAACAAACCTATGTCGCTGCTTCTTTCAGGACTTTTCCCCCAGCCCCAACCAGCCGCTTTGAAAGCGCGCGTCTGACTTCACTTATGTCCGAAGACACGAAATCGTACAAAACACAGGCCGCCTCTGAAAAGGCCTCTCTGGTTGCCAGGGCGTGGTTGTCACTACAACAACACCGGCGCAAACAGCCTTCTGACAACCTACGGGCATTGTTCTGACAGTTGGTGCGGCGGATGCGTGTGTAGTGCGTGACGACTGGAACAACCGGAGCGATGTCCTGCATCCTAGCCCGCTGCATGTGGCACATCTCAGAGTGGCAGGTTCAGGTGGTGGTGGTGGTAGTGGTGGTGGTGGTGGTGATGGTGGTGGTGGTGGTAGTGGTGGTAGTGTGGTGGGTCTTTTCTTAGTTTAAGGAGGGATGAATCTGAAGGCCTAATCACGTTTTCTGCCTTGGTAATCACATGTTCTGGATATTGGCTTAAGCTTCTCAGATGATCAAGAGCAGAAAGGCTGTGAAAAAAAATAAAAACAGTTACTAGCGCCCTATTTCTTCTTTTGGGTGCCCTGGTGCAGAAGAAGTGCACAACATAGGGGTTAGTGTTTCATTTGGAATGCTGACTTGCCAGTGGCGCTAATGGGGAAGTGGCCGACTGGCTGTACTCCATGGGGATACGGTTTTAATAGAGGCCGGAGTACAGGCCTGTCAAGACTCCGTAGGTCTAAAAATGGCTCTGGTTGTGTTTCAGACTTTCTCTCACATTCTTTCCCCCCTCTGTTTCCCCCCTCTGCCGGTGGAAGGACGGAGGCCCTAGATTAGATGGCTCTGATAGCCACTGCTTTTGTGGGGGTGTGGCGCGAGGACCAGGTGCTTCTTCCTTACCGAGACTCCAGAACCGTGGGGAGTTCTGTCTCCTTCCATAGTCTGTGAAGTCCAAGTCGCTGGATCATCTTTTCATACTGCGTCCAAGACTAGTAGGGAGGTTTGTGCCTTGGGGATGGTTTTACCCAGCCCCTTCCCAGTTGTTTGTCTACATTAAAGGTGGCCAGGTCAGCGTTCTGAAGAACGGGAAACACTCCCATTCAGGGACTGGGCTCTGTGGATGTGGTGGGCAAGCTGGCAGGAAGACTGAGTGTTCATGATAAAAACATTCACCTGCACATGGACCCTTCCCAAAGTGTTGAGGAGATGGTTACCAATGTTTTCCTTTACATGGACCCTTCCCAAAGTGTTGAGGAGATGGTTACCAATGTTTTCCTTTACATGGACCCTTCCCAAAGTGTTGAGGAGATGGTTACTAATGTTTTTATTTACATGGACCTTTCCCAAAGTGTTGAGGAGATGTGGAGTCTGTGCATAACATCTCCAATGTTTTCCTTTACATGGAACATGAGTGTGATGTCTCGGGGCAGAGTGGTGAATCGTTTACTCTACTTTAGTTCTTGTCCTGACCGAGTCCAGTTGTTTTCCCTCACTCCCCATCTCTCCCTTACTCCCCTTCTCTCTGTTACTCCCCATCTCTCCCTTACGCCCCTTCTCTCTGTTACTCCCCATCTCTCCCTTACTCCCCATCTCTCTTTTACTCCCATCTCTCCCTTACTCCCCATCTCTCCCCTACTCCCCATCTCTCCCTTACTCCCCTTCTCTATGTTACTCCCCATCTCTCCCTTACTCCCTATCTCTCCTTACTCTCTATCTCTTTGTTACTCCCCTTCTCTCTGTTACTCCCCATCTCTCCCTTACTCCCCATCTCTCCCTTACTCTCTATCTCTTTGTTACTCCCCATCTTTCTGTTACTCCCCATCTCTCCCTTACTCCCAATCTCTCCCTTACTCCCCATCTCGCCCTTACTCCCCATCTCTCCCTTACGCCCCATCTCTCCCCTACTCCCCATCTCTTCCTTACGCCCCATCGCTCCCTTACTCCCCATCTCTCCTTTTCTTCCCCTCCTCCAGTATCTTCCCAAACAGCCCCCCATTCTGATCCTCCCTCTCATCCGAATATCCCATCTCTCTGATCCTTCCTCCCTCTTCCTCTCTCTGTTTTATCTCCTCCACTCTCTCCTCCCTCTTACTCCCTCTCTGTGACCTTGGGATATACTCCCCTTTGACTGGAGCTCTAAATTTAGCCGCAAACCAATAGCTCCCCTTCTGTTCATCTCCTGATACCTATTTCCTGCATTCACAAACACGTACGCACGCACAATTATACACACTCATTATACACATCATGCATACCAGAAATAAACACGTTTTTTTAAGAGGCCTCAGCCTCTATTGTGTATTAATTTGCCACATATAACCTGAAGACAGATTGTTGTTATAGCAAGAGTGTTGATTAAACATGGTGGTGCTCCTATCAGTTCAGCTAGTTGTCCTTTTAATTTGCTTTTTTTCTTTTTTACATATTGTCATATTCGGCTCCTTAAGGAAAGATCCCCTCGAACAGCTGTTTCTGTTGCATTGGGAATAAGACGACAACGGTAGTGACAGGAAATAGGGCAGGAGAACGGCTTGGCGTCTGGGAATGTTTGAAGCAAGCTAAATTATGGATCAGAGGGAGGCACAATGGGAGTATAACTGTATAAATATTACTCAAAACTGTCCCTCTCACGGATAAACTCTTTCCCTTTTCTTGTGGGGAGAGTCACCGCTGTCAGAGCGCGTGATAACATCGAGGCGTTGCTCTCAGACACGTCGTCCAATGACTAAACCGAGTTCACTGAAAGTGGGTGTGGTGAAAGGCAACCTAAAGAACTTCAGATTTAAGTATGGCATTCGGATACACATGTACACTATTGTTCCTCCATGAATAATTGTAGAAAAGAAAGGCAATTAATTAAGTATCCCAGATAATTAAATCGGAGGAACAGGAATAGGAAGCATACAAAATATGACTTGACACATCATTTTGGCCCTGTATGACTGTTTATTGACAGAAAACATATCTGGAATTTGAACAATTTAAATGGCAGGCTGACTTTAGAAATGTTAGTAAACTCGCCTCAATATAATTCAAATGCTAGTTCAGGGTATGTGGGGCGGTATCAACACCATGTTGAATTACTAGTCGGTAATGCGCTTCATTTTACTGAAATGTACTTCATTTTAGTTATTGCAATTGCCTGGACGATGAGCATTCACAGTTGTATCAACATGTAATTGTGACCATTTTCTCTCTGGATTTCGGACCGAGAAGATGCTGCAGTGAAATTGTGGTTCCAGAATTATTCTGTCTCTTTGATGATATACCTAAGGGAGATATACCTTAGTAATGAGCTTCAGGGATTTTTGTATAAATATTTGTGTTGGCATTTGTCAAGAAATGTGTGTTTGTGTATGCATATGTGTGTTGAACTGGCATTTATCAAGACCTCGTCTATTTTAGCTGAGTAATCCCCCTCATATCTTGTTTCCTGACACTGAGATAGGAGCATTACAATCTCACCTTGGCTACAGACCCAGTGTGAGGAGAACATGTTGTGATTACCGCAAGATCGACATTCAAGGGGATGGAAAGGGCTTCTATGAGAAAGATATACGATTTACAACATGTAGATGATGTATGGAATACAGGCGCGTGGAAAAGACTGAGCTTTTTTACAGCAAGGGGATGATGTATGGGAAAGAGATGAGTGAGAAAGACATAGTTCTTGTATGAGAAAACAAAAGTGTTGTTAAGGCTGTAGTGATATACGCTATTTGTTGTATCTACTATTAGTATGCTATGTATACTGAGAGTAGCTATGTTCTAATATCATCACATTAGCCTAAAATATATTCACCTGAATAAAGCCACTGTGTTGTTTTAAGATGGTCATTGAGAGGTTTCTATGCGGCTTACACCAAACTCCCGCAGTCCAGTTTTAGCCATTCGTTGTGATTGCCTTTTCAATAGAAAATAGAATAACGGATTCAGAATGACGAACACAATATGAACTAATAACGCCTGTCAGCAGACAGAGCGACGAATAAACAAGTGTAAACAAGTTCTCCCCTCAGGAAGTAGGTCACTAAGGTCTTGAGTTGTGGGGTTGAGACTGTGTGCGTGTGTGTGTGTTTGTGCGCACAGGCAAGCGAACTTGCGTGTGTTTTGTTTGGTGCGAAATGAAGAGATAAACTCATTAAATTTAGACCCTAGGCGCCTAAAGAAGCAGTGGTAGAGCAATGCATTGTGGGATGCTCTAAGGTTGGGGAACATTGACATCACCAGTGAGGAGAGTTGGCCAATAATGTGGCCCCTTCCTTGTTTATAATTTATCACAGAGGAGTGGTTATCGAGGAGGAAACAGACGTCTACCTAACAAATGTATGCTTTAATATTTAATTTGCCTATTGAGAGTCATACCCCTGTACCACAAATGGTGAAGTGGCTAATTCTGAATGCACGGTCACATTCATGGAGGCACTGCGAAGCAAAACCTTTAGAAACGATAACCCCGAAATGCCGAGCATACAAACACATTCACGGCCCACCCACCGTGCTCGGATACCGCCGCCTTTGTCCCGATATTTTGATTGGCCTGTAGGTCTGGAGCGTCGGGCCAGTAAAAGACGTCGCAGGTTGGAATCCCAGAGCTGAAAATACCCAATCGTTCAGTCCTTGAGCTAGACGGTTGTGTTATTAGCTTACTTACCTGGTAAAATAACGGTGAGAAATATTGAGACAGAGGCAGTTATTTAGTAGATACCGACGGCCATTGACACACACGCGCGGGGGGGGGGACCCCGATACTCACTTCTATTTGTAACCATTCCGTTTGTATTGTTCTGCGTAGATCTAAAGTCGTTCTCTACGCAGGCGGAGTGGTGGATCTCTGCCGCTTCGCGGTGTGTAGAGGAATACTGACCCCGTGTTTTCCCAGCCCCTCCCCTCAGCCCGCTGTACCGCACAGCTTAAACAGTCCTGCGATCACTGTCAAAAATAGGCCATTCTGCTGTAATCCGCACAATATGGCATCTGTATCGTGTGTTTGGGTGTGTGTGTGACGTCAGTGTGTGTATGATGATGGGTGCATGATTTTGTGTTTTTTGGGGATGTGTGTGTTCTTTGTGGTGTTGACAACCTTTTTTGTTGTCTTCACAAAATCAATATTTTTCAACTCGGGGTCAGGGTGGAGGTTATAATTCGGGTCAGGATTAGAATATGGGTTCGGGATAGAGTTTAGGGTTATAAATTAGGGTTGGTTTTAGAGTTAGGGATTAGGGAAATGGGTCCTTTTATGGCACAACATACTTACAAAATATTGTGGCGTCACTGATGGGAATTCAAGAAGGTGTGCACTCAGTTGTGATGGCAAACACCAACACGCCTACCATACATACAACCACACACAAACACACACATATATTTGCATACATGGCACACACAAACCAGTTATGAAAGCACACACACACACACACACACAGAGCTCTTCAGCCCCAGCCATGGTCAGCCAAAGGGCACTAATTAACCAGGTCCCCTCCAGTGAGTTCTACATTCCACTTACCCACAGTCAAGCCTCTGCAGCCCAGACAGTGTGTGTGTGGAGTCAGACTACAGAGTCCTGGGCTTAGCAGCAGACAGCTGACAGGTCTTTAAGTAACCAAATTCACTATTAGTCATGGCTCCTGCCACTTACTGTAACCCGCTAACTGTTAAGATTAACTTTCTAATGACTGTTTTTATGCAGCTGTCTTTCTAAATGATATACATTATAGATTGCATACAGTGCAGACATACTCTCTGTATTTTTTTGTCATCTTCTCCATTTTAGCCTCTAGTGTTACGTTGTACTGTTGTGTTATGCACTGTACTGTTCTCTATGGTTCTGTTTCCTGGCTAACCTGAAACAGACACATAACACCTCTGCTGCAGAGACAGTGAGAGAGAGAATGAGTGAGAGAGAGAGAGAGAGAGAGTGTGAAAGGCAGAGATGCAGAGAGTGAGCGAGAGACAGGACTGGATTGAAGTTTTATGTAAAAAAGATAAAGGCCGTTTTCCTGGAATCGCTTTTTGCATATGTAACACGTGTGTGCTGTGCTAATACATTCTGTACAGTAAATAATATACAGCTTTGCAAAAAATAAGAGACCACTGCAACTTTTTCTTTCCTTCCCAAGTAATTTGATGAGGAAAGTTTTGAATGAAGAACAGCAGGGTTTACTTTGCAGAGGTCCTTTACGTTAAACTCTTTTGTTTCTCACTCAAAATGTTAATTTTTTCTTTTTTTGTAAAGGAAAAAAAAAGATGCATTGGTTTTTTCTTTTTTCTCCAGAGCTGTAGAGATATCACAAAGGATATAAAGTATCAAGACATAATATAGAGATACTATATACAACCCGATTTCCCCAAAGATTGCGGCACTGAGTAAAATGCAAATAAAAACAGAATGCAATGATGTGCAAATTCATTGAAAATAGTACAAAGACAACATATGAAATAATGAAACTAAGAAATGCTATTGTTTTGGGAAAAATACATTTTAAATTTGATGCCAGCAACACGTTAAAAAAATTATGGGACAGGGGCGTGTTTACCACTGTGTTGTTTCACCTGTTCTTTTAACTAAACTCTGCAAGTTTGAGAACTGAGGGGACAAATTTCTGTAGTTTTGAAAGTGTTTTCCGATTCCTGCTTGATATAGGATTTCATCTGCTCAACTGTTCGGGATCTCAGCAATAATGAGGCCTTCACAGATGTGCAAGTCACCCATGCCTTGTGCACCATTGCACCCCCATACCATCACAAATGCTGGCTTTTGAACTGTGTGCTGATAACAAGCCAAATGGTCCCTCTCCTCTTCTTTCTTAGATTAAAATTACATTGTAATCTATTTGACCTAATGACAATGTGGTGACATTGTACAGTAGCTTTGGAATGTCTGACTCCTGTTCATAAGGTCACCAATCTACAGTGCATCTCGACAGGCTTTTTTCACCAAAGCTACCTACATTATTTATGTATCTAATTTGAGGAGATCTGAGGGAAGATGATTTGGGCAGTACCTTATATTGTTCTGATGTTGATATCTGGATATGTGAAGATCCCCAAATTGGTTAACTAGCCCATAGGAAAATTCAGAAAATGTTTGTATACAATGGAGGTATTAGTCAATCTAAACAACATGTGATAATTTCCCTGCATTTGTTGTGGGCCAGTTTCCACAGATACGCCTGGACAAACAATGAATTTCAAACTTTATTCCCAGACCAGCCTGGTTCTGAGTATCTACGTTTCTCTTTACAAAAACAGGTCACGTTGGCTATCACTAATTACTTCCAACAATAGGGGTCTTATGTCCTTCCTCTCCGGGCTTTAGAAAGATCGGTTACATAAGTTATAATTAGTCTTAGTCCTGAGCTGCACAGAAAGTTCCAGATCTGGGATTGTGATGTATTAGGGAGAAGAGATTTTCCGCGGAGCAAATCACATGATTCTTTTTGAGGTATGGAAATTTAAGTTGCTCTGCTGAGCTTTGGAGCGCAGAGGTAAAACTCTGGTAAAGTTAAGCTCCACAAAAGTGTTGAAAAATCACATTCGCTATACATCGTGTGACTCCAAATCCATTTCCAACATCAAAACATTGACAAAAATGGTTTGTCACTGAACACTTCCGCTAAAGAGCAGTTGAGCTTGAAATATTGCTGTAATGACAATGAATGATGACAGTTCATGATAAGTTCATACTTAAAGGGATCTGGCCATGTTGTCGGTGTCTGCAGGGGGATGTGAAATCAAACGTTACATTCCTGACCTTGGGATTGACTAATCCATTAAGACAAATTGACTCCCACTGTCCTGCACATAGAGTGATTCCCACCATAGAAATATCATTTTAGAATGGCAAACGCGATTCAAATGAATGTTCTGTTATGTGTGGTTATTCTATTTCTGTGGCCTCGTACCTTCAGTTCTATTTAACTGGTCCCTATTAACAACGGGGTCTGACAACAGTCAGCTGCTGATATGCCTGAAACCCAGATGGGGTGTGTGTTTGTGGGTGTACGTTTCATGGTACAGTATTTATGCGTGTGTGTGTGTGCTTGTTTATTGCCCGTCAGTGAGTTTAACTCCATCTATCACCCTGAGCCTCCTTAGCGTGAAATCAATTTTCTTCCGTGCTGACTTCCAAATGAAATCCCCCGCTCTTTAAGGGAGTTTTTAAAATAAATTATCTTTATCCACAGTTACACAAACACACTCACGCACACGCACTGTCATTGCTTGGTATTTCTGATGGATGAAGGGGTATCTGGGTCACGATGAACGTTGTGCACACACACACACACACACACACACACATACACATACAGACCTACAGCCTTTGCTTGTTTCCCTTGCGACACACAGAGGGGTGTCAGTGTGTGTGAATTGGTTTATGCGAGCCTTCGACGGTGGCGTGTGCACTTGTGTGGTTAAAGAATTCAGTGGGATTCTTTGTAGATATTCACTGTCACAAGATCTTCTGAAATCATTGAAAGCCCTGGGCGCCGGGAGAGGAAGCATGATTATGGTCGCGTATGGAGGACAACAAGTGAAAGATGGAGAGAAAGAGACACGGGGAGGTCAAAATAAAGAGAAAACATTGGGCACCAGGGCGCTGGGTTTGAATGGTTCTGGACAGTTCGATAGAGCTGCGTTTCATTTCGGTCATTGTCCCCTCTCCGATAATTGTACATGACTTGCTCTTGTCACTGGGATGACAACACAAAGGGGTTTCTGGTTACCTTAACTAGACTAGACCAAGGGCGACATCTTTGAAATTACCTTTTACATATCAGAATCAGAAACGGAATCAGCTTTATTGCCACATAGGGGCCACCCCTACAAGGAATTTGCTTTATGCCCTTCAATGTGACGAACCAACTATTTCTTGATCAATTTGTCGCCCTTAGCCAGAGGGACTTCTTTACGATCTATAGTCTTTTCTTTACAAGGATAAGGGGGAATTAGCCAATTGGAAGCTCGGGACCGTTTGGTGGCCATGGTGATATGGGGGCCAGATTGGAAATTTTACCGGGTTTTCTGGGTTCACATCCCTGGGTTCACATGAGATCTTTAGTGACCACAGAACGTCTGGAAACCCATACAATGTCCCATCCCATAGATGTATTTCTACACTCTCATGAAATTGTTCCATCATGGTTTCTCCCTGTAGGTTAATTTTTTATTTGGTTTCGCACAATAGGTACTACCCAGAAGAGTCACTGCTGAGACATTTCTCTGAATCCTTCTCACATACTTTTTGCATTTCCTTTCTCTTCTCATAGCTTTGATATCAGCCGGCTGCTGTTCCACCAACTGTAGAAGTGTAAAGCTATGGGACAGGTAAGAATAATTTTTCCTCCTCAGCCTCCGCGTTGCGCGTAGCCCCAATCGAAACAACGACAAAGCCCCTATGCCTTAGGGGATCTGTGTGTGTCGGCCTATGAGTCAGCACAAATGGGCCCAGTGTCTTAGCCTGCTCTCAGATCTGTTGAACGCCGCTTTAAAGCCAATGGTCCTAGTGGTGGCGTAAGACCCCAGAAACAGACCTGGGATCCGGTCGACGGCACCCTCACACTATCAGGCCGGTCTGGGTGTGTAACTGCTGATCTGTGCGTCAGACAGTGGCACAGCGGTTAGTCGATTCAGGAGGGGGAGCTAGATTAAACCCTGTCCTCCATCTTAAATCAAGACTTGCCAGGATGAGAAGTTGACTCTGTGTGTGTGTGTGTGTGTGTGTGTGTGTGCGCGTGCGCGTGTGTGCGTCAAACAACTGTGTTAATATTTAATGATTCAGCAACGCGGCATTCCCCTTCCAACCGGGCGGTTGCCAAGTCTTCCCGCTGAATACAAATGTTCACATCTTGATATTTCTCTGATGGTTAACATAAATAATTGTCGTTCACTGTCGTGCACTCCCTCTATGTACTCCACCTGTACCCTCTCTATGTACTCCTCCTGTACCGCCTCCATGTACTCCTCCTGTACCCCGTCTATGTACCCCCTCTATGTACTCCTCCTGTACCCCCTCCATGTACTCCTCCTGTACCCCCTCTATGTACCCCCTCTATGTACTCCTCCTGTACCCCCTCTATGTACTCCTCCTGTACTCCCTCTATGTACTCCACCTGTACCCCCTCTATGTACTCCACCTGTACTCCACCTGTACCCCCTCCATGTACTCCTCCTGTTCTCTCTCTCTGAATCACCTCTCTGTTTCTCTCTCTTTAATCTCTGTCTGTCGGAACATACCACTGTGTGTTCAAAGCGCGTCTCCCTCTCCCTCACAGTTTCGATGCCTCTTCTTGACCACACTGCACCCCAGCCGGGACGTTTGGGCTGAGGAATACCTCACATGCTGCTCCCCTGGCCCAGACAGACACCTGGACGACTGGACACCCCTCTTAGAGCTCCTGATGGTCTTTCCCAGATCGCCCTCATCCAATGGTCACAAGATTGCCGGCCCCTTTCTTTTGAGTTTGGTGAAAACTACCGACAGTACGGATTGCCGGTGTTCCCAAAGACTGCCACGGACTACCGGATGTTTCTCTCCCTGTCAGCCGCCATGACATGGACTACCTCCCAGAGAAGGAGAGAAGCTGGGGAGGGAGTGAGTACGGAAGCACAGTGTGTTCTGCTCCTCTCAGTTTACAGATGCAACTCATCAGTCTGGGGTGCACAATCAAACTTTAGCAGCCCTCCCCCCCTCGCCCTCCCTCCATCTGTTCCTCTCTCACTGTCTCTCGTTGCCTCACTCCATCTCCAATTTCTCTTACTATCTCTCGCTCCTCCCTTTCGTTACTTAGCTCCCCCGCTCTCTCTCTCCTTTTCCCATTCCCTTTCTCATCCCCCTCTCCCTCTTCCAGTCTCCTTGCCACGGCCTCCACAGATATTCATCATTTTCTTGGTGTGTAATGAAACTGTAGTAATCTAATGTTCCTCCCCTTGTCTCCAGACAGAAATCTAGCTGATTACATTATCCTCTCCTCTCTCTGACTCCATCTCAAACTTATGTCAAACATCTGTTGACAAAGCAAAAAAGTTTGTATTAAAGGGATGGTTCAGCAAAATTGCAATTATTATTAAGTTTGTGATTAAAATGTGCAATTTACTTGAACTATCTCTTTATGATGATCCGAGGCCCTGAAGACAGTTACCCTCCACAACCAACATACTGTGTCTTACTACAAACTACAAAAATGGCCACTGATGTTAGCTTGTTGGGTAATATTGTAGTTCTAACCAGATACAGTGTTACAGTGTTAGCCTATATTATTTTTTTGTAAAATCTCGCTCCCTGCCGTGCTACTATATTTCCAGCTAGGGAGGTGAGTATACATTCTCCATGTTGTTTTATACAAGTGAAGTTAAAGTACATAGTAGTTTATTGGAATTAGTTTTCTATATATATAAAAATATATATAAATATATAATGATTATTATTTTTGACTTACTGGTACTATAGCAATTATATGAAGATATCTATGTATAACAAATAATAAAGAGTCTTCTTTATGCAAACCTTGGTTCTTGGAATAGTTTTTTTTTTTATGATTCCACTACATATTACGACTTGGAACAGGATTCAATTCCAAAGCATTGCGTTGTGGCAAATTTTGTGAGAGACAACATATTTAGCATTTATCGGGCATATCTGTGAACACTGAAACATTGCCTTTAACACTGACATTGGCTTTTACACTGAACATTGCCTTTAACACTGAACATTGCCTTTAACACCAAATATTGGCGTTAACACTGGAACATTGCCTTTAACATTGAACACCGGTTTTAACTATGAACATTTCCTTCACCACTGAACATCGGCTTTAATACAAGAATCCGAATGACGAGATCCCTGTTGGACAAGAGCGTAAAACGCTAGGGTAGATTAGCGAATATGTGTAAACGTTGGTAACATTTGAGTTAACGCTCAAATGTTACCTCCGTTGCTGGGAAGTCTTGTATGATCAATCAACCAAAGCTTCATCAAACCTATTTGTTCCAACAAGCCACACCCAACAAATGAGCCCGGATCATCTGCTGAATGTATCTCTTTCCTTGTTGACTTTTTTAAAGGGGATACATCTTAACGCAGCGTTGTCCTCTGGTATCCCACCGCCGAGGCCTCTGGGGGAATCCGGCTGCCGACCGAATTGAGTTATCCTTTTATCGGAAGACAGCTTGGACTCTGAATGAGGGAGGAGTGTGCATGGGATCCTCGTGTGTTTGTGCGTGGACACTTTCTCACTTTCTCATGACAACATTTTATTCTCTGTCGTGGGTCAATATGCATAGGCGTGTGGGAAGTGTGAGAGGTGTGTCTTTCACTGAGGCGCACGCACACACACACCCGCGCACAAACACACACACACACACACATTGGTTAAGACACATCCCTGTTAGGTTAGCTGATCTGTAACATTCGTTTGTGGGCTTGCCTGTTTGTAAGTGTATGCAAAGGTGCGTGTAAGTTTTGCGTCTGTGTGTGCGCGCAAGCGTGTGTGTGTGTGGGTGTGTGTGCGCAAGCGTGTGTGTGTGTGGGTGTGTGTGTGGGTGTGTGTGCGCAAGCGTGTGTGTGTGTGGGTGTGTGTGCGAGATCGCTGCTCCGATCTGCTCTACTGCATTGCAGTGTGTCCAGCCCAGCCCTTCTAGCCTGTCTGGATGCTTTCGTAGAGTAGTTGGTGTCGGGGCAGTTGGCCAAGGTCACAGAGGTCAATCTATCCTCCCAGCACACACGCACGCACGCACACACGCACGCACGCACACACACACACACGCGCACACACACACAGAAGAATTATCTCGATTCAGAGCCGGCTGATAGGTATTTATAAACACATACAAACTACACACACACACCTCACACACTAACACATGCAGTATTTCCTAGCCATCGGTTGGAGATGAATACTGTACTCGACAAGGAGGAGGGAGTCGTCACTAACGCTACGTATTAATCAAGACCTCAGGCGTTTAACGGGCCCAAAACAATCTTTCTTTGTTGTGGATTTGTACAAATGTGGGTATCTCTTACCGGTACGTTTGACTCACTTAACCCAGTATGTTTGCTCAAACCATCCGCTGGCTGGGTTGAATGGCCAATCAGTTGCTCAGGTGTAATTGTGTCGTTTTGGATGCTGTCCAGTAGCTTTAGGTTTTAACTCTGGATATTAGTAGATTTGTATGTGATATGTATTGTAAGGAAAATGTAACCAACAAAGAAAATGGATTGATTAGTAATTTTCCTCTCATTGGCTGTCTGAGAAACGGACACACAAACACACACACACACAGTCAAACACATATTTACACATGACCATACAATATCCCAATCTCATCCACCCACACTCATCCACAAACCCTTCAAAAACCCCACACTTGTCCACACACTCCAAACAACACACAATCACCCCACAGACTCATCCACACATCTGTAGACACTCATCCTTCTAGTTCCAGTGAGCATGACAGGGATGAAGCCCAAAGCCATGTTCAAGGCCTTACATGAGGACAACACTGAAACCTCAGTTCTCAGAGTGCAACAACGTCAGGAGCTGTCTGAGATGGGGAAAAGCAATTATAAAAGACTTGGCTTGGCGTAATGCGTCGCTACAGGAAGGATTTACCGGACAACACAGGACGTCTGGTCATCATCTTTCAAGAAGGATATAATACACAGCTTGGATTAAAACATACACATACAGATATACACACAGACGCACACTAACCCAATAAACATGCCTTCTTCAGTAGGAGGGAAAAAGCATTTAAATCAGCATTTAAGTCAGTCTCCTGGTGATTTCCCTGAATCTTCTCCACGGTCACCACCAGTAAGCCGAGGTCCCTCACAACTGATGGATTGACCTTGTACAAGGCTTTTGCTGTTACGAATGGATTAAACTACTACTACTAGTCCATGTGGCCGTGTCTCGTCACAGCGGCTCCCATCGGGCTCTGGGGAGTAGAAGATCGGGACGGGAGATGTGTCCTCCAAATCACGTCCGACTAGGCTGTTGAGCTCCTTATGATAGTTCGAGCTCTGCCTGGAGAAATAACCACATACGTTATCTATTTTGGTATCCAGAGAGACACAAAATATGCACATTTCTATTAATTGTTATTTCATCTAAATGAGGATAACCGCATTTTCGGACTCCTTATAACTCAGGTACTACGTCAGCGAGGGCAAACTGTTCTTGCATTAAAAAAGACAGGTTCTCTGCACGTTAAAAAGGGCAGGTTTAACTAGATGTAGGTCCGACGGCAACACAGATAATATGTTGTAGACTCTTAGTGAGTACATGCTCCATAAGCATTTGGTTTGTTACCCATCCTCATCCAGTACAGTAGCAGCTAATTACCTCTTCTAATGACCATTAGCGCTCTGCCATGGCTAATAGCTGTAGGAGATAAAGAATCTGTCATTACTCAATCCTCATCATCGTATCTCTTTTAGCTGGAGGAGTGGTGTGTGGTGTGTGTGTGTGTGTGTCTCCATTCGCTGGATGAGAACATAATGTTCACAAGAAACATCTGCACCCAGTTACACTTGTCACATATGATATGAGACGAGTGGGGGGAACCATATTTTACAGCTATATTACGCCTGTGGTGTTAATTAAGCCGTGGTTTGTAATACGGTGCACTGATTGGCTCGTCACAGGTCAGCGAGCGTAGTGTTTCGTGCTGGGGCTTTGTATCTCTCTCTAACTCAGTGTCTCTTGCCTCTCCGCCAGACCCGCCCCCCTCCCTCCCTCCCTCCCTCCCAACCCCCCCCCCCCCCCCCCCCCCCCCCCCCCCCCCCCCCCCCCCCCCCCCCCCCCCCCCCCCCCCCCACTCCCCCGCCCCATGATTGCGGCGTGCTAGCATGATTGCGGTGGCTAGCACCATCAAAGTCTGATATGTGTTGACAGGCAGATGCGGAGCAGGGGGTTGGAGCAGGGAGCGCGAGGGAGGTGGGGAGACCTCCCGACAAGCCTCCACACGACGCCTCCGACTCTCACATCACTGACGTCAGGGGACACAACACTGACTCAGGGGACCGGCCTCGGTTCAGATTTGTCTGCAAAGGAATCGGATTTCACGCTCGCCACTGGAATGTAGTGCAAACCAGATACTGTATCCGGTGATGTCGTTATTCCTGGCGCAATAATAAGTGGCGATGGAAAATGTGATCATGACCATCAGATCTGTTTTTTTCTTCACAGAAAAAGTGCAGTCGTGGCAGTATAAATAACTGGCAATAAAAAAAAACCAATCAAGATATCATGTATTATGGTTATCACGTCCTCGCTAGTTTACCTCTATTGGCATTCCCAGTTGTACGGCAGAAATAGTTGTCCAAGATATTGAGTAATTTAGACTGAGCTGGGGGCTTAAGTCAACACAGAGCCTAATCAATGGGAAAATATCATGTGGGTACAATAACCTAACTGGGAAATCTGCCACTGGATGGCTTTAAGTCTAAAAACCTGTCTAATGCTTGGTCATATTGCAGTGGAGCAAAGAACTGTAACCTCAAAAAAGAATGTTCACATAAAAGAAATCTTCTGTAAGCTAGCTATACTAAACTTAATAATTAGACGTTGTATATTGATTTGTTAATACCAATTGTAGCCTATTTCAATGAGGGACGGAGCACTGTGAGCACCAAGCCTATTTCAATGAGGGATGGAGCACTGTGAGCACCAAGCCTATTTCAATGAGGGACGGAGCACTGTGAGCACCAAGCCTATTTCAATGAGGGATGGAGCACTGTGAGCATTAAGCCTTTTTCAATGAAGGACGGAACACTGTGAGCATGTGAGCCTATTACTTTCAAAACATTCATAATAGCTCCAAAACTAATTAAAACAAGAAAAACGGAGAATTCCGGAATGAATTACATTTAGAAAATCTGCGAACACCGATGTTTACGCCCCTACAAAAGTCACACTGCTCTCCCCTCTGCCCCCACAAAACAAACGCAAAACCCTCCTCAGAAAAGGAGTTCCAACACGTTTTTCCATATTTTTTTTACCAGCCCTCTAACACCAATGAAAATAATTGAAAACCTGTGCCTAACCCAGCCACCCTCCTGTGATGTGGATGGAACCCGCTGAAACCGGAGAGGGTCTGTTGATGTTGACGGGTAACTTTCCGTCCCATCCCCCTGCCGTGTCATCGCCTAGGCAACACGGCAGCACGGCTAACTAGCAAACGGCCACGCTTTATTGGCCTTCACTGCCGTCGCCGGCTAACGCTACCTGATGCTACGAATCAAGGCTCGCGTTTCCCCTCTCTCCTGCCTTTTGTCTGTCCTATCGCCGGCAGATTGAACCCAGTAAGTGAATTGACTTCATTGGGATGCCTGTGGTTATAAACGCGATGGATTACAAGGGTTTCAGCGCATGGGCCCTTTGGAAGATATGACATGTGGCTAACAATACGGCTACCAGTGTAACGGTAATTACTTTTCCGTTTTTCATTTTGCCTCCCCTCGATATTGCCTCACAGCTAGACTAATCGCCCCCGTCATGTGGTGAGGATTTCAGACCCGACACCGCAAGCGAAACCCACTGGGCCTCTGGCTGGGTTCATTTTTACTCCCCGCGGTGACAAATTAGGCACAGGGGAACAAACTCAAACAAAGCAAAGGACAAGCCACACTCCGGATCATTTCACTGTGGTGCTTTATGCCCAAGGCCTCAAATAAAAACGTTGACGTGTCCTTGGGGGATTATTAGGTCTGTGTCCTGCTTGTCGTGGCTAAACAGCACGTTGTCCCAAGTCCATTTTTATAGGTCTTTCACTAGCCTGTACGAAGAGCAAGAAACAACAGCACGGTTTAAAGTGCCAGGAAGGCAGATGTCGCCCTGTAGACCAAAAGCAAAACGCTTAGCAACCTCAAAAATTATACTGAACCCTAAGTACACTGAAGAGGAAACAGAGATGTGTACTGGCGGATTACTGTGTCATGTGGCATTTCACGGTCGGACAAGATAAGTTTCAGAGTTTTCAGCAGCATGGCAATAGTTAATACTACACAATCCATATCAGCAATAGCCTCTTGTTATGCAATGTAATGCCCAATTAGATTTTACACAGACACACACACACACATTATAACATGTTAATTTGTGTGGTACTCTTCAATATGCCATTTGGGTTTCCTGAGAGAGAGATGGGGAAGAGTGAGAATGACGAGAGAGCGAGAAAGATGGAGGTAAAAAGGGGGGATTGTGAAAGAGAGGGGGGAGAAGGGCGATAGAGGGAGACAGGGAGCGGGGGGGGGAGAGGGAGAAAGAACAGGTGGGGTGGGGGAGCCTCTATGTGTTAAGCATCTCCAGACACCTCCACTAGCCCGCAGGTTGGCAAGAAGGAACAAGGGAGCAACGAGTGGATCCTCTTCTCCTCTTCTCCTCTTCTCCTCTTCTCCTCTTCTCCCTACGTCAATGTGTCTGACAGATCAAAAGTAAGCTGCACTTTTTCTCTGATCTGCCTTTATCTCTCTGTCATCTGTATCTTTTTGGTTTTCCGGCCACGGGAGGGTCCAACACACTGGTCGATCAGTTCAACGCATCGAAGCTGAAACTCTGCTCTTTTCAAACTGTATGTGTGTAGATGTGCCTGTCTAAACAGGGCCAGTACCGGGAATCTTGAGCCCCCTGGAAAGATGTATGCCCGGTCCCCCTCACTTACGGATGACATTGACATTATAGCAATCACTGGGCCCCCGAATGCCAAAGGGCCTCATTAATCCACCTTTCCCAGCGGTAGCAACGGCCCTGCGTCTTAAAACAGATGAATTGTTCTCAGGTGGGATGTTTTTATTTGAATTAAACCAAACTGATACGAATGATCTACCACTGGTCGTTAAAACACTCTTTAACCTATAACGGTGCCTTAAGAAGCACTTGGTGTGTGGAAATATAGCCCTGTGGGTAATGCAAATGACGCATTGATTTAAATATTCTCATATAAAAAAAGCACCAACACATAAACCCACAGAATAAACACCTAAAACCCAGGCTTCTTAGCAGTAAGCATACAGACTGAACTGCATATGTGTGTGTATAAAAGTATTAGGAGCTAGGTACACTAACAAAGCAAGCATAGCAGACAAACCTGAGTTCCAACATCTAGTAAACACGGAACACAGAAGCTAGTCTGAAGATTTCTGTGTCCAGTAACCAGCATCAAATCTCTTTGGAGTAGCCTTGGGTCTTCCGATCCAATTCCCGAAATGTAAGATGATGTCTGTTTGTCTTAGAAGCTGACATTACCTCAGCTGGAATGGTGTTCCAGCGAAATCCTAATGTTCTTGAAATCCTTGAGGCGTGCTGGACTAGTGTGTCCCTGAAAACCGGATGGTTCCTTTTTTGTAAAGACCCTGCAGAGGGTGAAGCAGCGGGACATAGACCACATTGCAGCTCAGCAAGCACCTGCCTCGTTAGAACGTGTGTGTGTTTGTGTGTGTGTGGGGGCCCAGTGAACATCTGCTTTGTCACTAAACTCCCCCAAAATGACCTGCTAGCATTTCTCTCCCAGCCACTCTATCTCTTCTCTCTCTCTCTCTCTTTCTCTTTCTCATTTTCATTCCCTCTGTCTATCGAGGCCTCGTTTACTCACAAGGTCCCTCGGCTGTGTGAAAGACAGCTGGTTGACTAAACCCCGCCACCTACGCACACACAGACACACACACAAGCGTCCTTAACGCCGTCTCAACACATTCGCGCGCGTGTTTCCGTTGCGTTGCCAGGACACAAGGCACGTGTCCCCAGCAACACCGCATCACCCACTCACATCCGTCCCCCCATAGGCCACACCCCATTCGCCCCCCAGAGGCCACACCCCCCCGACTGATACCCGGCCCCCGGATTCCCTTTCCTGGGGTCTCATGTCTCCCTCATCCCTCTCTGTCCTCATCCCCGCTCTCCCTCATTCCTCTGACAGGAAGCTCTATCATCCCAGCGTCTAGCGCCTGGGTGTTGCCGTGTCGACAGCGCGACAACTAAATGACTTTCTACTAGGAGCCGTTCGGCTCTCCGTCGATTAAACAGGCCAATGCCGTGATGCTCGGTGTGTATGCCTGTGCGTGTGTGTGTGTGTGTGTCTGTTTGTTTACGTGTGTGTGTCCTGAGATGGGTGGTAGCAGGAAGAGAGGAACATGTCAGAGCACCATCCCTCCACTCAGATCCATGGGAACGCCCAGTGATGAAGTGACCAGGATGGGGTAGAAATTTAACCAAAAAGAAAATGGAGTTGGAACGTGGCAGGACAACAGCAGATATTGGAGGCTGGGCTATTTGCGGTCCTGCCAGAGGCTCGGGATGGATGTTGTCAGGGTGATTGTGCAGGGTAAAACTATGCGTTCCAGCAGATAGTTGAATAACACGGCCAGGGCAGTGAATTAGTACATCAAAAATAACAGGAGAGATAGATTTGTTAGTCAGCACTCTGGTTCTGTTTGTCTATTTTTGATGTGTCATGCAGTTTGGCTCTCGCAACGGCGGAACTTAGAGTCCAATGGTCCTCTGACTCAGGGAAACCTCCGATCTTTCCATTTATCAGATCTATTTCAGAACTCGACAGAGTCAAGCAGTCACCTGGGGAATCAGGTGGGCTAGTTCAAGGGTCTAACAAATGAGTGAGGCGTCTCGGGGACTCCTGGAGAGGTTGGAGAACCACTCGTGTTATTCATCCTCACAGGCAGGTAAACGTTGACGCCCAGAAAGCAGGCCGAGCCTCTTTGAGTCTTAAAATGGGAGGAGCCACAGTCAAGAATTCGGAAGACGGAGCACAGAATTCACTGTGCTTCTTTCGCATCGTCAGTCGGAGTTAGCCGAGACGGTAATCGAACATCCGAGAACAACTTACAGTTTGAGTGAATTACCTTGTATGGAAGGAAAAACGCCTAGGGCGCCTATTCGCTTGGCACGAAAAGGTAAAAATGCCTATTGGAACAGGTCTGACCTGGTGCAATGACAATTAAGCTGTCCATCCTTGCGTTGATAGAACGTGCTCTAATAAATACTCGTGGTTTTTAGTCTCAGGCCGTGAAAGAGTGAGACCTTGTATTCCTGCCTTCGAGACAAAACCTGCCAGCTGGTCTCAAACACAGCGCAGGGATTTCTCAGCACCAGTGAGTTCACAGGCATTACACAAACCTGTCTGTTTTGATTCACCGCGTGCAGACGGATGAGGGTGTCCGACATCACACCGGAGCATGGAGACGGCGGTCCGACGTGGTGTTCTCGCTACGGCTGGTAGCCTCCCAGAGCGGCGCAGTTTGTCGCCTCACATATAACTCACAGGATACGGAGCCTGGACGCTCTGGCTCAAGGATGCTTGGATTGTATGGGATGGAGCTGGGATAACTGCCTTGTCTCGGGAGCACCGCCAGGACGGCATCTCGGAGAAACAAATAGAAAGACGAGGAGACACATTCGCGCCTCCCTCTGCCTCCCTCCAAGCACACTCAGTCTGCCAATCCAAATCAACAGGCGGCCAGAAGAACTAGGGAGAGCCAAACCCAATAACATCATTTATTTGAGGGGGCGTGGGGGGATGTGAGGGGGTGTGGGGTGTTGTGAGTGGAGAAGGGGTGATGTGAG
>JACXGK010004918.1:0-16272 GCA_016801125.1 Novumbra hubbsi
ATAGTAGTGAGTAGGGAACAGTAATAGTGCGTAGGGAGCAATAGTAATGTGTGAGGAACAGTAGTAGTGAGTAGGGAACAGTAGTAGTGCATAGGGAGCAGTAGTAGTGAGCAGGGAGCAGCACTAGGTCGATTGTATTATATAAACTGGGTGGTTTGAGTCCTAAATACTGATTGCTGAAAGCCGTATAATATGAGACATATACCACAAGTATGACATAATCACTTTTCCAATGTTATCTAACTGCATTGTAAATATTAACCATAATACCCGGTCTTTCGCGCCTTGCCTAAGTGCTTTTGCAACACAAACAATTGCAACATTAATTATTTTTTAGCGCTCTTCTGCGTCGGTGAACTGTTGTAATAGCTATAACACACCTCTGGGTTTTGTGGCTCATGTCAATATACTTTGCCTTGGGGCTGTTTGCAGGCACTCTGCTTTGCAGTGTTCCAGAGAACAGCCCCACGCTGTGGTTCATTAGCATATACCACACTCCCGGGGCCCATCGTTTAAATAGCAAGACAAATGCTTCATGTCTGCAGGAGGAATTGGCGCAACGCAGTTTTACTCGATTGATCGAGTACCGAAAATCGCTACCTATGTTGTATATCCCTATTCTGCTCTCCTGACGGCAAACCATTGGTACGGTAACCCCGTTTTATTTGCTCTGAGTAAAGCACCTGCTGTTACTGGTTCTCTGAGGACTTCCTGCCGCACGTAGCAGATGGGGTGTCTCAGCACCAGGAGGGGCCCAGCGCTTCCTGTACACAGACAGAAAACACAGACTCACATGCAGGCGTTAGTACACACACAGCACACAGACACACACACACACAGACACACCAGGCAGAGAGATACGCAAACACACAGACCCACGTACGGGGGAGTGGTGTGTAGACACAGGGTGTCCCTGGAGACTCCCTTTTGACAAACACGATCGGCGGCGACACGGTTAACCCAGGCTGTCTGGGCTACAGCAGGCGCACACACCAACACGATTTAACTAGCAGGTGGCCTGTGAACTCCGGCGTCTCCCTTGGCTTCCTTTTTTCACACAAAGGAAGTTCATTTTGCTGGATCAAACTGACATTCACCGTGCGCTATGTGACCGCGCTTCTCTTTTTTGTTCTCGCCGAACCCAGAGCACGGTCAAAACGTCCCGGCGTGTTCATAACGCGGTCCCTAAAGACGACTCCCCCGCTCACTGCCTCTTCGTTTCCCCACTGGCCAGGACCTATCTGGAGGAGGAGCTGGTGCGAGCGCGGGAGCGGCCCAAGCTCCGCCGGGACCTGTATGAGAAGATGCTGGAGGTGGACAGTGAGGCCCCCAGCGAGGAGGAGCACCTCCAGAAGGCCGTCATTAAGCCCCGCTACATGCAGTGGAGGGAGACGCTCAGCTCCACCCACACGCTCGGCTTTCGCATCGAGGGCATCAAGGCAAGTACTGATACCAACACCTCAGGAAAACATTGCGAGGCCCCGTCACCCGTCCCTTGTCACCCGTCCCTTGTCCCCCGTCACCCGTCCCTTGTCACCCGTCACCTGTCCCTTGTCCCCCGTCCCTTGTCCCCCGTCCCTTGTCCCCCATTGCCCGTCCCCCGTCACCCACCCCCGGTCCCTCGTCCCCCGTCACCCACCCCCGGTCCCTCGTCCCCCGTCCCTCGTCCCCCGTCCCCCTTTTCTTTCCAAATGACCCCAAATAAGGGTCAACTTGCGGCTGTCTCTTAAACGGGACCCTCCTGTTCCTCACTCAAAGCGTTCCTTGTCAGCGGGTGAAACGACTCGATTGCGATCCACGACAGGTGGAAAGAATGTGCCCCATATGCCACAGCGCTTTCGGAACGTTGGGAAAGGTCATGAGCGGTAATGTTGGCGGGCATGACACGATATCTAGTGTGTTATGGCATACTTGGTCTGCTCTGCTCATGGTCACCTGTGTTTCCCCGTCCTCTCAGAAAGCCGACGGCACCTGTCATACGGACTTTAAGAAGACGCGGTCCACGGAGGACGTTACGCAAGTCATCAAGGACTTCGTGGGAGGCAACGACAGCATACTCGTAGGTCCACAACGGGTCCAACCAGTTACTCTGCCCCGCCGGCAGTAATTCTGCCGAGCCTTAGACACGCACACACACACTCTGAGGAGAAACGCAACACACCAACTGGTTTGACTTCGCCCTCCACGGTAGGAGATAGGCGTGTGAGGTCGTGAACTGTGATGCACACATTGTTAAGTACACCTAGCTTCATGTACACACGTAAGCCCGTCGATCTGTTCACCAAGGGAGGTTCTCAAGTCTCCACCGTCGAGCTTAAGACCTGTCCTGTTGTCATCCTCCCTCCCACACAGAATACCTACCAGAGCAAACTAGCAACAATTCAGCAAGCCCTGAAGTCGTCGAAATTCTTCGCAGGACACGAGGTAAACAGCTTCAGGTGTCGTCCACCGGCTTGTGTTTGACACCGGCTTGTGTTTGTCACAAATGGTGTACAAGCTCACCTCTAAGTATTAAAGATAGCGGGCCCTTGCGTTTTAATGAGCACCCCTCTCTCGCTCCAAGGTGATTGGCAGCTCCCTTCTCTTCATCCACGACCACACCGAGCGAGCCGAGGTGTGGCTGATCGACTTCGGCAAAACCACGGCACTACCCGAGGGTCAGACCCTGGACCACTGGATCCCGTGGCACGAGGGCAACCGGGAGGATGGCTACATGTGGGGACTGGACAACCTAATGAGGACGCTGGGCTCTCTGACCAAACCGAGGAACTAGTCAGGGAACGCGTTAACGGACTAGCGAACGGACTGGTTAACTGACTAAGCTGGTGAACTTTGAACTGCGGCTTGGCGGGAGATGAACTACACTACGCTTGCGACACTGTGGCTTTAGCCTTCAGCCACAGTCACACTTAGCACAAGCTAGCTACCTGCTATAGAAGTCACACTTAGCACAACCTAGCTACCTGCAATAGAAGTCAAACTTAGCGTGTACCTAGCTACCTGCCCTGTCCAGCACAACAACGTGCATTGTTCAGAGTGAGGATGGTGGAAAACCATGTCGTTTTGCCCGGAGGCTATTGTATCACACAGGTAAGGGGGGGGGATTTTTTTTTTTTTTGCACTTCTGTGGCGGTGGAAAGAAATATGTTGTATACACTTAGGGGAGAGACCTGTGAGTCGCTATACAAGACAGGCTATGTATGGATGAGTATTGAATGGAAATCTAAAAGACTAATTATTTCCAAAGTGCCATGAGATTTACGTATTGAGGTAGCTTGGGGTATTTTAACTTATTTTTTTTCAAACTATATAAAGACATCAGGTTTAGTGTATTCTAAAAATAGTGTATTCTAAAAAACATATACCACTTCATCTTTTGGATCATATAATAATTGTGAAGGAAAAATGTGTAATTAACCAATTAGAACTTTTATCAATTATTGCATATTATACAGTCTGTGAGACTAACCTCAGAAAACACTATTGCCTTGTCCCAATGTTAGCAGTGATTGTGTATTGGGATTTACATGTTAAACCTTTATTGCCATATTATAAAACACTTTATCAAAACAGCACAGACATAAATATTTCTTCATTTATTTGGAGTATACACAAACAAATATATTGCATAGAGTTTCTAACATTTGTTCTTCTGTGTGTAGAGGCACAACACTATAAACCGGAAATCTATTTGTTGAAACAATGGCGTGATACAATACACAAGAACATGAAATAAAATACAAATAAAATTAAGATAAAAATAGTATTTAGGTTAAGGGGGGGATAAATCAAAATACAATCTAGGTGCCTAAAGCATGACAGGACTTATCAGTAGACTTTGACTGGGCTACAAAGTGCATAACTGAACCATGGAACATTATCGTAACCTATTGTATCCAGTAAAACAATCTTCACCTCAGTGTAATTTGCCATGTTGAATGTACGCCAGCGACCGCAGCGCGTCAACAACAGCTCATAAAAAATAATAATATTCTCTCGTGACGAATACCGGTAAATAAAAAGTGAACCGCAGACAAGGTCTCAAGTAAAATACTAGCTGTAACGGTTTGGTATTTCATGGGCGATTTCTGCCCCCTGCAGAATGTACGAGGTACTGCGGAGTACTACGTCCCAAACCTGTCAGTACTCCACAGAACCAATGGCAGTGATCAACTACAACTACAAGACACATAAGACACACACACACACACATATATATATATATATATGTGTAGTGTTTCTTTTTTTATATATATATATATATATATATATATATAGATATAAAAGAAACACTACAATGGAAGTGTAACTGCTACAATGGTAATGAGTTAGTACTATTTAAGGAATTCCAATGTCGCAACAATTTTTGCATGGTCAAGGTGACTTACTGAGCAGCCCCCCCTAACACATTTATTCCTCTTGGTCTCTCTAGAAATACCTTGCGTGAAACGAGAAACTAGTCACAAACATTAAATTCACATAGAGATGGTGAAGTATTAGTAGACAATGTGTATAATACAGTAAAACAAAAAACAAATGGTGATTTTATTAAATGTGAACGCTATCTACCAAATACCAATGACTACAATATATTCATTGTTGCTTATGAGCCCAACAGGGAACAGTAGGTTGCACGAATCATTGTTGTAATCTCACGGTCCCATGACCGCATATACGCCGTCTCCTGTTTACACCACAGATGTCCTCTCTGCCTCACCTAAAGCTGCACAGGTAACCAGACCTTCCTATGCGTTTTCACAGCATTGATTTAGCAGTAAACTCTAGTCATCCATTCCAGTTTAAATCTAAAAGCTAACTGTACAGATGGGGAGAAAATAAGACAGATCTTGGAGGCAGACGAGACGCCGCATTTGAATGGAAACGCACCGTAATCCACATCTGGAAGAGAACATGTCTTCTGTCTGTGAACCGGTGGTTTGACTTACTACAGAATCATACAATTCTCTCACCTTTCACTCAGTAAAACACTCATCAGTAGTATGAGAACAAGTACCAAAAACTAAATCAGTAACGACGTAAGTGAATGAAAGGGATTCGGCGCTGTGTGTGTGTGAGACGCGCGTCTGGTTTTAGACCGGCGTGGCGCTGAGGTCCTCGGACAGGGAGAAGCCAGAGTCCCGGTCCCGGATGGAATTCTCCGGCTTGGCGTGCCTCCTGACGTCCTCGTGTCCGTAGCTGGCGTGACGCTTGAGTAGCAGTTTGGGCATGCAGGAGGAAGCCCCACCCTGGCGCCCCGCGCCCGAGAAGGAGGAGAATGCTCCCGGGGCACAGCCGGCGTTGGCGCCAGGCCCCGGGGCGTTCGGCACCACCAGCGGCGGGCGTTCGGCCTCGTGGCCCTGCTCGTCGTAGGCATAGTTCACGTTGCCACAGGGGAAGCTCTGCAGTTTGGCCAGGTCCATGCTCAGGCCCCCGCCGGCGCCCCCAGGCGGGTCCTTCCGGGAGGACCAGAGGCCAGGCGCACCCTGGGGCCGAGGACCAGACAGGGGCGGGCCGGGCGGGCTGGGGGGTGAGCAGGCCAGGCGGCTGGACTCGGTGCCCTCGGGGGTAGGGGCGACCTGGGGGGCAGAGCAGCTGGGGGACAGGGGCATGGACTGGGTGTGAGACAGGGCCGTCTTCCCCCGGCCAAAGCTCTCCAGCACCCAGGAACTGTAGGTGGGGTTCCACAGGTTTTTGGTCTTGTTTTTGAGCCTCTGGCTGCCTGAGGAGGAGCCGTTTCTGGAGCAGGGCCGGTGGAGGGGCTCGGGGTGGAGCCAGGCTCCGGGGCAGGGCCCTGGAGCGGGGACGGGCTCGGCCCAGGAGGGTTCCAGGGCCTCCCGGTAGGAGGCCACCTCCTGAGGCAGCTGCTGGGACCTCTGCAGCAGCAACCGGGGCTTGTGGGGCTGGGGGAGCGGGGCGGGGCCCAAGCTGAGACCCAATCCCACGCTGCTGAGCTGCAGGCAGACGTCCTGGGAGGCCGCCAGCAGGGGGCTCAGACTGCCCGACGTGTCTGGGCGGATCACATTGCTCAGGTCCTCCTCCGCCGTGGGGCCGTACTCCACAGGCAGGGGCGTGTTGATCACATCGGGGTCCTGGGTGTGTGTGGGGGGGGAGAGAAAACAAGCGTGGTAAATGCGAACGGTGGAATGGGTGTGTTAAAGCGGGTGCCCGTGGGTCAGTACCTGAGTGCAGTAGTTGATCCTCTCCAGGATGGTGGAGAAGTTGGGTCTGTGGTCAGGGCAGTGCTGCCAGCACTGAGTCATGATCCTGTAACTAGAGGCGACCGAGGGAGAAAATCAGACTAATCACGGACCTTTTCGGGGAGCAGGAGTTCGTACATCCACGTTTAGACTGACTGAAAAAATGTATACTGTTGAATTCATGCTCATGGACACATCGAACTAACAGGGAGAGCAAAAAAACACAAAACAAGCCTTCTAACCAAGCCATTCTGCTTTTCATCTTACTGCTGGCTCAACTAGGACATTTTCGCCAACACACATGCACTGGAGGTGAACGCATTCCCCGGCCAATAACCATGATTCGGCTTCCAGGCGCCTCACCTACCTCACAGAGTCGCTAGAGCGAGAGTGCACAAGGCAGCCCTTTTACACCGCCCTCGGCAGGGCCCTCTGTGCAAAGTTGGTATGCCGTGACCGGGATTTGAACGCCCGGCTGCAATGACAGTTGTACTGTGATGCAAGACCACGGTGCTTGCTTCTGATGCCGCAAAGGGAACTGCGCTTCCCCACCTGCAACCTGTGCTTAAAGCCTACAACCTGTTCCCTCAGATCTGCCAGGTCATGTCTTTTATCCTCCCAAACCTCAAGGGTGGGCAGCTCCCGCTCAGCCAAGTGAAAACTCTTCTCTGTCTTGGCACCTCAATAGTGGAACAAACTTCCCATTGAAGCCAGGACAGCAGAGTCCCTGTCAATCCTCCCAAAGCGGCTGAAACCCTACCACTTTGATGAGATCTTAATTAACACCCCCCCAAAAAAACTATCCCCCCCATCACACACAGGCACAAAAAAAGCACTTAACTTTGATTTCTCTGGAACTGACTTTGCCAACTAATGGCTGTTATGAAGGAAAGTGTACTTATTATGATTGTCAGATGTTGGTTTTCCAAGACACCCTAGGAGGAAGTCACTTAGCGTTAGTCACTCTGGAAAAGAGGGTCTACTAATTGACTTAAATGTAAAAATGTAAATGCAGGCCTCCCTAAGCATCACATGTGATGTTATGAGCTACCTGGACCATCTATCGAGATAAGCTTTTTGTCATGCAAATCATGTGTTTAATTAGGGGCCACTTTAACTGCCAGAACCGCACTTCAGCCATGCAGCCTGAATGCCACAGTGCTCTGAACTCCTGCCGAGATCAGGGGGACCCCACAAGTGTCAACTCATCGTGACCTACTCACACAGGGCCCGGGCAGCTTTTGGGGGGGTCCATTCTCCCACCGCTCGTCACGAACTCCAGCACTTCCTGGTTGGTCATGCAGGGGTAAGGCATGTAGCCCAGGGAGAAAATCTCCCAGAGCAGTACTCCAAATGACCTGCGGGGGGAGACCAGGAGAGTACGACATGAGACCGCGTCATCCACCCCGGTCCGGGGTTCTAGCAGAAGTCCTCCAAATAGGGCCGAGATCCATAGTTATCTGGTGGAAGGGTTACCAGGTGTCAGTCTTGCAGGTGAATATGCCCTCCATGAAGGCCTCCGGGGGCATCCACTTGACCGGCAGCATGGCTCGGCCACCCTTCCTGTAGTAGCTGGCCCTGGGAGGCAGGAGGAGGCGCGGTTGTCCTCAATAAATCATTGTTGTTTACTCATGGAGTCAATGGTACATATGGTCCACGAATGGGATTTGAGATGTCAATGTTATATATGGTCCACAAATGGGATGCGAGTCCTCGTTATGGATATGCACGGTACCGTAGAAATATTGGGACAGCAATGGGACAGAAACAGGTCGTGAAGCTCAAGGGACTTGCTAAATGCTGAGAAGGACCAGGTGTGTTACTGGGCCCAGGCAAGCTGGGATGCTTTAACCCTTACCTGTATATATCACGTGCCATTCCAAAGTCTCCTATCTTAGCCACTCTGTCTGGTCCAGGGCAGGTCAGCAAACAGTTCCTGGCAGCTATGTCTCTAAAACACACAACACAACAACATTGTATACCTATTTTTATACTGGATACTCTTAAATAAAGGTTATTGGAGTATCTTTTTTATGTTTTATCTTTTTATATGTACATATAAAACTGCTGTACTTAAAAGCCCTATAAGTAATTTTATGAACCCTTTTTTATTGAAGAAAAAATCTTAACTTGATTATCTTGTTGTTGCCGGAATTGCACACGTGTAGTATTTTATTGAGATTCATATAAAACTTCTAAAATGTGTAAATAACACTTTCAAAAGACATGACTTGCTCAAGTCCCTACAGAATGTCCGTCGATTAAAGTCCATTGAACTGCTCAAATGTCTCATTGCTGCAGAATGATTTTACTGGTATGAATATCTGGGTACATTTTTGGTATGGTATCTTTAGTAACCTGTGGATGAAGTGGTTTTCCTCCAGGTAGCGACATCCAAAAGCAATGTCTCTGGCCATGTGTAAGAGCTCTAGCATGGTGAGGGACGAGCTCTGACTCTGGAAATAAAGAAACACCAGACAACATTAATACTGACGTACATCAAATAGGTAGAGACAATTTGACACTGCTAGTTTTATGTAGTCTCTGTCCTAGGTGCATTCAAAAAGAGAGGTGATTTAGTGGTTCCTTACATTGAAACTGTAGTGCACTGGTGCTCAACCCTGGTGCTCTGGCCCAGCTGCCCTGACTGTTTTAGACGTGACTCTCTTCCAATACACCTCATTCATATGAATGGATGGTTATCAGCCTTCTGCTGAGCTTGATATGGACCCATTCATTTGAATCAGGTGTGTTGGAAGAGGGTCACGTCTGAAACATGCAGGGCAGGAGAGCCCGAGGACCACGGTTGGGCACCACGGATGTATGGGACCATATACAGCGTTACAGCATGTTCTCAAATAAAACATGTCAAAGGGCATTTACTAAATCGTTTGTCTTCGATATAGAACCAGCCCCTTCAACATTTTACCCTCAAAAACCTTTTTCAAGCAGTCCTTTAAAAGAACAAAGGGGCTCTTTGAAGTTTTAACTCATAGAACTCATGTAAGATCCTCCAGGAACCTTTTCCGTTTTAGTTTCCTAACCGTTTTGGGTCGGTTCTGTCTCAGGAAGCTCTTCATATCTCCTCCGGTCATCAGCTCCAGGAGGATAAAGCGGGGAAGGATCCGCAGACTCACCCCGATGCAGCGAACTATATTCTGGTGGCTGAACTTACTGTGAACACATAGACAGGATGGTGAATTTCCTACCCTGAGGGTATCAGCTTTCAGTAGGACCCGACTTGGAAATAAGGTCCTAGGAACCAGCAATACCGAATCACAAGACTCACTATGATAAACAACAGCTGGTTAATGAATTACCTGACTTCTCTGACAGGACAGAAAGGGAATGACGTGTGTAAGATGGAATCAAATGTTTGGTACGGAACGTAAGCAACCACACGAATACACTGCTCAAAGGAATTAAGAGAGCAGGTTCACGCTGAGCACATGTGACAGATGTGAAAGTGTCTAGAGACGCCGTGGTGAACTTTATACCGCCTGCAACATCATTCTGGGTCAGTGAGGGTCTGGGGAGGTATTTCTTTAGAGGGTCGCACAGAGCTCCATGCCTGGCCTCATGGGGCCAGAGTGTGTAGGCAGTTTCTGGAGGCATTGTTTCTTTGACTGACACTCGTGTCCGGTCTGGGAGAAGATCCCCCAAGACACCATCCACCGTCTCCTCAGGAGCATGTCCAGATGTTGTCAGGAGTGCATACAGGCACTTGGGTGGAAATTCACGCATTCTCGAACAGCCGGTTATTTAAAGTGTTTACTTTCATTTTGGTTTCCATTGACGGTTGTTACGTCATTTTGTTCTCAATTACACAGTGTAAAGATTTTTATCTTTCATTTATTTTGTTCATCGAGACCCGACATGTGTTTTAAGCGTTCCCTTTATTTAAGCAGTGTAGTTTATTGTCGTTATTTAATAATGCGTCTAATATCAAAAATACAATGGGATCAGTTTTCCGAAAAACACAGTTATTTTTTATGGTCAACCAGAACCGAAGCAACGACAAAAAGGAGCACTGGTTGTCAAGACCTCGAGCTTTGTGTTGTTAAAGCCGATAGACGGGCTGTGTGATGGTTCTGAAGAGAGATGGGCTTGGTTTTCGATTCAAATAAAAGTTCTACAGTATCTACAGTGGATTTCTTGTCCATAATAGAATGTTAGGAACGGAGCAGACTTTGGTAGACTCTGTATCTGTAGCCAATGTAGGCGGAGTGTAGGAGAGAGTGCAGGGTAAATATATACAGCATGGGCACGCTTCACATAGTATGCGGTCCCTGTGGAAATCATTAACATGCACAGGGCCATGAGAAGGGCCAATGGGATCTCTCTAGCTTGCGCTTGACTGTTTCCACCTCTCACCCAGGTCCCGCCCACTCAGCCTAATTAGCTTCCCATTAGAGACAACAGCATCTGGTCTGTCTCGGGTTAGTTCTAAACATCTGTGGTACCGATGTGTTTGGATGTGTGTGCGGTGCAGGAGAAAGTGTCTGGAGCCCTGTGCGTTCCAGCCCAATGCACCTCATAATCAGGGCCTCCATCAGGAAATCCATTTCGTCCTGTTCGGAGCAGATCTCTGGAAGAGTCTGTGGAGCAGAAATGCAACCCCAGGCGGTCAGGTCAATCAAGCCCTTTTCAGGGCAGAATACATGCCCAGAGAGAGAACAACACACAGAGACCACATGGCACGCATCCATCAGCTGAATCACCCCAGGCAAACTACACTTGGTTTTCACACCAGTTTTTCTAAAAAAATAAATGAATTAAAGTGTGTTCAGCACAATCTCAATCTACATTAAATACAATTACAGTACTTTGCATTTCAACCCTCGCTTTAAAACTACTGGAATCAATTCCATTAAATTAAATTGTTTTTGAGTGGAACAATTATACATGTATATTAGGTCTGGGAATCAATAAAAAAAATTACTTTTTATATTGCACAACTTGCTGTGATTAATCTTGATTAATCACATATTTTACGTGTGGTAGAATCACTAAAATAAAACAATAAACAGATATTGAATCTGAAGAATACTGAATCTTATCAATGAACATAAATAGAACATAGTGTTACATCTTGTGAACTGTAAACAAAACTACAGAGTAGTCATACCCATCTATTATATGAAGCAACATTATAAACAATGAAGCTTTAAGGGCCCAATGTCCCAACTAAACCCTAAGCCCTGAACCCTCACAGACTTAATTGAAATCACCTGGTAGGTGATTGAGTGCAAGAGCGAAAAATGCACTTGGATTAAATCTGATGAAAGCATATTTGGAATTTACAAACTACACATAGTTCTGGCTATATGAATCATTAGTGAACTTGTGTTTATATTTAGGTTTTTTTTCTAAACATGCCGACGTCAGAATTGTTAAGATTGAACGTGAAATTAAATATACACTTTTACCACGTTTGAATCTATTTTCAAATGATTACATTTCGTATTTGCATACGATAAATATTTGTTGTTAACATTGTTTTAATATTTTCGGTTCATATTTTCTTACTTTCAATACATTTTAGCAAAATGTTCTCAATTCCATAGAGCCACAGTATGCAACTGTAACGTGACAAAATGAAGAACGACTTTACCGAAGACCCAGTCAAAATATTTGTATTTTCTGTAGCCAGTCTTTTGTAAATTGTGGATTTTATAGATGCTTTAAGAGTTCTACATTCAGCATATTACAACGGCTTGCAGTGGTGGATCTATTCAACATCGGTTAGACGTGTAGCTGTTAAACGTCGGACTCTCAGACCCCCGGAAGGAAGGGGGAAACGAGATTCAAAGATCCTAGTCAGTAGATCCGAACTTCCCATCACTAACAATTGCTGTCACAGAAGTAAGTGGTTAAAACCGAGGCTATAATGTTTGTGATTCACGCAAAAAAGGTGCTGCATTAATTGCGTTAAATTATTTATCGCAAAGATTAACGTGTTAACTCCCCCAGCACTAATATATATATATATATATGTTTTTAAAAAACTTGGTACGCTTGCAAAATGTGAATAAAACCTGAATGCAATTAGGTGCAAATCATGTAAATCCTATTTCCAATAGCAAATAGTACAAAGACAACAAATCAGATGTTGAAACTGAAAATTGTTTATTGTTCTTTTAAAAAAAGCCCACTCACATGATGCAAGCAACACGTTTCAAAAAAGCTAGGACCCATGGCAACAGAAAAGCGTTGTGTAATACAAAAAAAACACCCGTTGGAACTAACCCTTTCCCAAGCTGGCATCAAATTCAAATGTGTTTTCCCAAAAACTGAAAAGATTCTCTGGTTACACATTTCATATGTTGTGTTTTTGCTATTTTTAATTAAATAGAGGGATGAAATTATTTGCACATCATTGCATTCTGTTTTTATTAGCATTTTTCGTAGCATCCCAACTTGTTGGGAAACGTGGTTGTATTTATAAATAAATAAATAAATGAATGGAGTATACTGTAAAATACCAATGACATCATTCAAGTCTTACTTTCACTTGTTTCCTGCTACATTAACAGACAGTCAGTGTCACAGCTAAACAGAGACTAACCTTCAGATCAGTGTTGGAGTCTACTTTAAGGGCACCGATTTGATCTCCTTTGTGAGGTTACATGTCTGTATGTCACCCTCACTTAAACTGCAGAGGCAAACTGCAGACCTTTTTACTGCCAGACATCCCAATCACGCACAAAGCCTTTCTTAATGCGAGTCCCAGCAGTGCATATAATGAAGGAAACTACCACAGAGGAAAACCCTTTTTAGCCAAAGGGCTTGTCAGCATCAAATAATAAACATAATCCTCCTTCACGACTAAAAAAGACCTTCTGGCAGTTTGTCTTTTCTCTGCCGTGTTTGGCTATTCAGTCGTACGAACTGTACTGCTTCCGATAAACGGCCTGTGTTCTTAGTCACGGAGCAGTAATGGAGGAGGAGAACCTACTGACCTTTATGGCCACTTGCATGGCTGTGTTCTCTCCATTCATCCCCATCACCTGGCCTTCATACACCTCCCCAAAAGCCCCATGGCCCAACGCTCTGTGGGACACACACCCAACCATGAGCACACTGCTACCACCACAAGGATGCATTTAAAAGCCCTTTTCTACATGGGATCCATTTAAAAGCCCTTTTTCTACATGGGATCCATTTAAAAGCCCTTTTTCTACATGGGATCCATTTAAAAGCCCTTTTTCTACATGGGATCCATTTAAAAGCACTTTTTCTACATGGGATCCATTTAAAAGCACATTTTCTACATGGGATCTATTTAAAAGCAAATTTTCTACATGGAATCCATTTAAAGGCACATTTTCTACATGGGATCTATTTAAAAGCACATTTTCTACATGGGATCCATTTAAAAGCACATTTTCTACATGGGATCCATTTAACAGCACATTTTCTACGTGGGATCCATTTAAAAGCAAATTTTCTACATGGGATCCATTTAAAAGCACATTTTCTACATGGGATCCATTTAAAAGCACATTTTCTACATGGGATCCATTTAAAAGCACATTTTCTACATGGAATCCATTTAAAGGCACATTTTCTACATAGGATCCATTTAAAAGCACATCAGGTGGCAGATCCCAAACCTTGACTATGTTGCTAGCTGATGGGGCACCCAAGGTGCATGAACCCTGAAACAAATAGTGCCCATGGCCCCTAAATGCTTGCGCCCAAAGGTACCACTCAGACAGCTCTGCCGTATGCGTCTCATACCTCAGGAGGGTAATGTTCTTGCGTGGTACTTCCTTTAGCTCGCTCAGGGAAGCAGCCTTGCCAGCAAAGCAATAGTTGGGGTTGTAGTCTGTCATGATGGTTGAAGACCGAATCTTACTGAGCTTGTATTCTGGACTTTGGAGATGTAGCCTGACTGCGTGCAGTTGGTTCTTCTTACGGTAGTATACTGTGGAGTAAACAAGGAGGACACTATTGTTGGTAACTGTGTTACTGTGTTGGATCCTGTCGCATTTGATACTGTAGGGTTAGTCACTGTAGTGTTCGTTACGGTAATAGTGTGTCGGTTACCGTAGGGTTAATTACATTAGTGTTTGGTTACTGTAATAGTGTGTTGGTAACTGTAGGGTTAGTTACTGTAGCGTTGGTAACTGTAATAGTGTGTTGGTTACTGTAGCCCTTGGTAACTGTAATAGTGTGTTGGTTACTTTAGGGTTAGTTACTGTAGCAATTTTCAATGTAATAACAATGTGAAGCATTTGTTATTGTAGTGTTGGTTATGTGAGGGAGCCCTCTAGTTCAAACCGACTATGCTGTAGCTATCAGTGACACAACACCCCATCAACCACACAGACCATGTAAAGGCCGGGATTCATGCCAATCACGGACTGTAAGCACTGCAGAGGCAATGTGTCCCCATTCACCAAGCTCCCATTCACAGTACACACTACACACTACGCACTACACGTCTTGGCTCAGTTCTAAATAACCTAATATTTGTCTTCTGTGATTGGATAAAATCCCAGCCTTTTTCTGCCCTAATGTTTGTCTTTTAACATCTGGGCTTTGACCTTTGGCCTCTGGCTCTAGCCTTGAGTCTGGGATCGGAGGACCGAGGACTCACCCTCCATGGAGGCGGCCGTGGCCCCGATGCAGGTTGGTAGTCTGGGGGGAGGGAGCTGGGTGAGGGCCCTGTGGGGCGATGCATGGAGGTGAGAGGTGCCCTCTGCCGTGACGTCGAGCTGCAGGGGCAGACAGACGCGAAGCTCGGGGACCGGAGTGAGGGGGGAGGGGACTGCACTGACTACCAACCTGCATGTGGGAGAACTCAGGTGAGGAGACACTGTTAACCGTCTGTCTCTAGGTGGGTGAGTCCTCTTGCCGGGCCACGGTAGAGCTGCAAAGGTTTCTGTGTTCGTTGTGTTATGCGTGCTGTGTGTCTAGTGTGAACCCTTCCACAGGTGTTCAGGGTTAAAACTTGGTGGTGACGTTAAGGCGATGTCCCTGCGGTGGTGGAGACGTCATGGTTCGGCCTGTGACCGTTACATTTCCTAGCTGATCTGAAGTGCTACTGTGTAGCACCTCACTGGTATATAATGAATTGAACCATGACACTGGACAGTATGCATTATTGAAATGAAACTGCTGGAGACAGCTGACGTCATGTCCTTTGAAGGCTTACGGAGAAGTTGCGTGATCTCGCCCCAAAGTGACTTTTACTCTACGGTGAAGATCTGTGAATTACTAGTTTTATTTATTTAGCATTACAAAAAGTACACTTCCACTTCAGCCATGCCATGTCTCATTACAGTTAGTGCACAAGTAAAACTCTAAACATTTCTAATGTGTATAAACATTGAAAGTTGATACTTGGTAATATCCGTTTGTCCCGTGAATCCAGACAGAATACTAACAAGGTTGTTGCCTTAACAAACAATATACAGATATCACACAAGTTCTGTATATCCTATGTGCTCACCCAAATATATCCTGACATATAATATATATGCATAGTTTGTGTTAGTACCCCATTACACAGTTGTTCAGTATATGAAAGTAGTATGGGGGTTTGAGTAGATCAATTTCACAGTGAGGCAGTAATTCTTGGATCCGGAGTGATGATTCACCACGACAGTACTTTTAAAGCTTTAAGTTGACATGTTGTCATGGTTAGACACTCCGGGATTGGACACTTTAATCGGCACTTGCTGGAGAAGAAGGCACCTAAATGGCCTTTTCCCTGCCTCTCACGGCGGCACACGGTTGTCGCAAAGGGATTGTGCCAGAGAGGCGCCAAATAATCCCACAGCGGCCTACATTTCTGGCCAAAAACCTTATAAGCCAATGGGTAAATTCTTTGAGCATGAGATACACATGTAACATAAGCAGCAGCCTTTAGTTTTTACTTTGATAGAGATCAATTGCTGTCCGCCCGGCAGACGAGGTTAGACACGACTATTAGTACAGATTATCATCCTTGCTTTAACTCATCCATGTTTCCACAGCAGAATAATTAAAGGTTCAATTCAAAGGTTAATAGCCGTAATTTTCCTAATTCCCTAATCACTCCTTTAGCAAGCTTTGTGTGCAATCG